>JAQQZY010000027.1:7792021-7816591 GCA_030068375.1 Ostorhinchus rueppellii | reverse complement strand
GCAGATCAGGTTTATGAAGAACAGCAAAGTTACAGTAATGGTATGAATGTCAGTGTATTATGGGATGGTGCATAAGCGTCCACTGTGTATGTAAGTAAAACAACAAAACAATGACTATAGAAGAGAACAGCTGTAGAATAACCGTCCACTGCAGTGACCAGTGTGTATGAAAGGGTTAAAATAAATAAGAAGAACAGAACACTATACACTAACATTAGAGCAGGAATGAAGTGTTCTGAAGGTGTCCGTTCATGATAACATGACTGTGTGGGAGGGGGATTTCATGATAATACTGCACTGGGGGGAGGCTGGTGGTACATAAGGCCTCAAATCCTCCTGGTTTGTGTCAAAAAGGCCAAACATGCCGCCCTCTGACGTCCACACGGTGATGGTTTCATGTCTGCTCTCTATTTGCACACATCAATGTTTAATGTACTGTAAACATGAATCCCTCACCTCGTTCCCTCCTGCTCTCGTCTTCATCATTTCCTCTCACTCATTTACAAGACAACTTCTTTGTATTTCTCATCATCTGTGGGGAATTGACTCATCCTTTGTCACTCTCTAACATGCAACCTACATCATAATTTGGGGAGTCATTTCCAAGTCATATTTTTAGCAGCAAAACAATGTTATACGCACATCAAAATAAAGGCCTACATGACAGCTGTGTCTAATTATTATTCCTCTTGTCCTGAAATGACCTGTAAAATAAAGAAGCACGATTTTCTGTAGAAAACTAAGTATGAGTAGTTTTGTCTCAACACGAAGCTGCGGTCAAAGTCAAAGAAAAGAAGAACAGAGTGAAAAGAAAAAGAGTGGGTTAATGGATGAAATGTACTTCATAAAACAGGCTAAAGATAGTTTGAACAAACACTGAGTCAAGTAAAACAGATTTAAATACTTTTTTGTTAAAAATGTAACTTATTTCAGAAGGAAGTAGAAAAGCACTCGGAGAACGCAGACCTCCGCCAAGGTAGTGTTTGCACTTTTTTTAAGGTAGTGTTCTTTTTTTTTAAGGTAGTTTTTGTTCTTTTTTTTTTAAGGTAGTGTTAGTACTTTCCTCCACCAGATGGTGCTGAATGACCTCATATGCAAACCTGTGCCGCCATGCCCTATCTCACAATGATAAAGAATCCTTTAAAACAATTCCAGGGTTCAGACGGTGATCCAGATCGCCTCCAAAATTTAATCATCTCTTCCTTGACCCAGAGCGGACATATCTTGAAAATTTCATCAAAATCTGTCCATAACTTTTTGAGTTTTGTTGCTAAAAACAAATAAACCCACAAACCCACAAACCCTGGCAAAAACATAACCTCCTTGGTGGAGGTAAAAATTAAAAAAAATAAATAAATAAAAAAAAAAGAAGACAAAACATACTTAATTAACTAACTTGGTTTTAGAATTTGCACCTGTGATGAACTGGAGACTTGTCCAGGGTGTACCCTGCCTTCGCCCTTAAGTAGCTGGGATAGGCTCCATGTGACCCCCGTGACCCTAGTGAGGATAAAGGGGGTACAGAAGATGAATGGATGGACCTGATTTTGCATTTTTTAAGTAATGATTTCACTTTACTACAGCTTCTTGTTTTATTTTATTTATATTTTGATAATTAAAGCCTTTTAGAAAAGACAGAAATATCCATAACTGAAAGGGTTGTTTAAAAAATGACAACTTTGTATCTGCTCACTAATGATGCCATAATATTTTTCAATTAGCCCATAAAGACCCAGTATTACTTCTCCTTCAGTCCCCATATGAATATTTCTCTCTATTTAACCTTTCTTAAGCAATTTATCACCAGTTATTATAATATTATCCTCTTTATTTTGCATTTCTTCAATAAAATCAGGTGTTTATTCACATTTCATTGACTTGATCATGTAAATGTTCATACAACTTCAGATCAAAGTTAATTATCATAATATCAGAAACAGAGAAGAAGGAAGAAAACGTCAGTTTTTCAACAAACTACATCATTAACTGAATATAAACCAAGTGTGTCCATCCACTGTCATTGGGTTTTACTGGTGAATCAATGTTGTAGAAGATAACGCTGTTTCCATGGTAACTACACAGTAAAAATGCAGTGTCAATATTTCAGTCAAACTATTTGAACCCAGATATAGTATTTATAGCTCTGTGGAGAGTAAACCAGCTCTAACAGTAGACTTAAAAGTCAGTGTACAGTTCTGCACAGATACAGTGTCAAATTCAACTCTACAGAGTGATGATTAGTGCCCGTCTGCTGCATTGCATTGTGGGTACTGGACATTTTTTTCATTATCTTCTATTTTATGTGCAGGGGCTCAAGGGGCTTTGTGTTAATGTTTATTTAGGTTCATTTGTCTGTTTTCCTACATTTATTGGCCTACAGACAAACATGTAGCAGAACAAAACCAAACCTGACAGTCACCATGAAGCTTTAATTTAACCACAAGTGGTGGGAGTGGACTGATATCTGATGGACGTATCAACAGCCAGTAAGTGTAAAGATGATCAGTAAAACGATTGGTCAGAGTTGTCCTCTGGTTACATCCTCTGGACTGGACTAAAACTTTTCTTTTTTTTTTTTTTCTTTTTTCATTTGCAAACATTCTATTTCAGTGGGTACAATGGGATTGTGAAGAGGTTTTCAAGCAATATGGTAAAAAAAATTATTCCAAAAAAAGATCTCCCACTATACCTTTAACTCCGAAAATGTGACACTGGCTATAGAGTAAATTTTACTCCAAATTTGAGTGGGACCAAATGTTATCTGAAACGGAGTTAAATTCAACTCTCTAAGAGTTAAATAGACATTCTCTCTGAGTGTCCAAATGAGTCATATGTGATGACCATGAAAAGATGACAAACTGCATTTTACATCAATAATTTACATAGATTGATAGGATTAGTGGATCAGAAGTTACTAAACATTAGATGATTTTGTACCAGGGAGCTGTTTGGGTCTGTAAGGGTTAAGCACTCATCATTATTATGGTGCAGCTTAAAATGAAATATACTTTATGAAATAAGGAAATAACTGCCACTTATTTTTTCTATAAATCTGTTTCATATATTCTGAACATTTTCATAAACCGAGTGGATCATTTGGTTATTATTTATTCGTCTGTGAAGCATTAAAGGTAGGTAAAAGTAAAGAAACATACTAAATCACTTGAGAAATACCACTTTAAGAGTTGACTGCACTGAATAACTTCCCATCACCTGTGCTGCCCTCCTATCTGACGATTAACAACATGCATCCCTGCTCTGTTTCATTATTGATAGGCCATATTGACCTGTTTGTCTCTCCTCACTGATGAGAATGATTCGCCTTCCTGTTTGTCCTCGCAGCGCTGTGAGAAGAATGCACATCCACATACAGACCCATTAAAGCCACACGGGTTTATCCCTCGCCAATCCTGCTCCCCAGGTCAGAGGAAACTCACATTATCGATGGTACTTGTAGTTGCAAAAATAGGGGTCCTGTATAGGATGTGATGATCAGCACAAAATGGTGCTACTATAGGAAATGCGTTATTAAGCCCAGTACCTACAGGGGGACCAGATCCCAACAAAACAAAGAAGTATTTATATTTAGATCATTTTAATGCGTCTGTTTTTATTGGCTCTATTCTTTTGTCACTCGGATCGTGCATGATCCACACCCTTGATACACTATATAGACAAAAATATTGGGACACATCACATATGAATCCGGTTGATTTTAAGTATTGTCATGATAAAAATGTTTGTATCAGTTGTAGAAACAACTTAAAAGCCAAATTAGTTCTAAGTTTCAAGTCTAACTTTTCTTTCTGAGTGAGTGTTGAAGAGATTAGATGGTTCCTTGTGGGATAAAATGATTATTCATGGTCAGAATATGACATATATTTCAGACATCTAGAGGTAGAACATTTAAAATAAACATACAGTAAAAATAATCATCATCATCATCATGATAGAATACAAACTATGAAGCATTTTATAAGTGTAGATGAAGGTGTAGACAAAATTAATCCTAAAGACAAAATTAACATATTGATTGCAATGATATTAAGTTATAACATTACATTATTACATTTGTCATTATTATTTTGTAGTAACAGAACACCCAAATTCATTGTGTCCCAATACTTTTTCCACATAATGTGATTAATATGTTGTAGGTCGAAAACACATGTATATTTTGTTTCCTCAGTAGTAGTTAGTGACTAAATGTGAACAAAATAAGCAATGAAATGAACAAAAGCAAACAAAATACATATCAAATTAACAGTATTTAATACAAATCACAAAAGGGTTCTATGAATACTGACTTTTCTGGTTTACTGTTCAGTTTACAGCAGTTATTGTCATAAGTAACACTGTGTTGAAGATCTGTAATTACATAGTTCTTTAACATGCATTAACACCCAGTCAGCTGCAACCTGTACTGTTATGTACATTTCATTCACTGAATTGAAATGTGCATAACATCACATTTTCTTTTGGGAAAATTCAGCTAAAATGTGCAAAATGTGACTATCATGTGCTTGAACTGATGTATTCCTGCCAAACTCAGAATTCAGGACATGGTGTCAATATGTGGGACGTGGGATAAAGGATGAAAACGCTGTGCAGTCCCTGATAAAATGGGACACCTGGTCACCCCAGTGGTGCTGAAAGGCTGTACATAATTAGCTCTGCCTATAGGAGAAGCCCTTGTAAAACTCATCCACCATAGCATTATGGTATAATGGACCAAATGTTTTAAGATCCTGCTTTCATGTACTCTGAGCCCATGCTATATCTGTAAGAGGACAGATGGCCGTCCCTGTTGGTGCGATTCTCCACAGCTTCTCCAAGTTAATACACCCGGCATATGGACATGCATCACAGGGTGGGGACTGGCACCAGGCCCTCAGGAGAGCACGCTGACAGGATGGGGGGGGGATGCGAGATGTGCTGCAGTCTCCAAATTGCTGGTCCCCAGCCACCGGAAACTTTCAAGACCCAAAGTCCTTACCAGGCACATTTCACTTACATAAATGTTCCTGGTCTCAGGAAAGTGAACCTGTGGGTGGGCCCTGGCAGGGTGCATCCGACACCAGAGATTAGGTCACGCCTTTCATGAGGAGGGGGGGGCAGTGGTGGTGGTGACAGCGTGCCATGGGCCATTAGGATGAGGGCAGAGCAGCAGTTTATCCTCATTTAGGACAACCTTGGTTGAAAGGTATCTGGATAATTTCCTCGTGTTGTCTCTACTCCCCTATCAGAGTGTACTTGAGCTCTCCTTCTGCTGTCACCCCCCCCCACCATCCATCCCACCTCCCACATTACTGGATCCATCCCAGATGAAGGGATTAATGGCTTTCTGAAAGAATATCACAGAGAATCAAAAACCTACTGCTTGTGCAAATTAATTTTACAGCTGCCATATTAATGCAACTTGGACACAATCGATCTCTATGATAATGTCACTGGAATAAGCCATCTCTGTTTACATTTACCCACAGCAGAGCAAGGCTGAAATATCTGTGACCAGCAGGAGAGGAAAAGGAAAAATGGCAGCTGCTGACTCTGTGCTGCCATCAAGTGGTGAAACCTTACATGTCTGAGCTGAAACTGGAAATGGCAATTTGTCATTATTATTTTCTATAATTTGACTTGAGTGGATAAGAGGCATAAAGCAAATTTACAAACACAGACAGGAACAACTAAGACCTGTTTCCAATCTGAGGTTTTATTATTTGGAAAATTAAGTCTCAAAAAATTCAAGAATACATTAGAATAACAAGTGCACACAAATTCAAAGTGAGGAGGTGTGATATATGGCATACCAATGCTTAAGATCTGTCAAAATGCTTGTTTACACCAGCGTGACTCCAAACCAGCAGCAGGAAATCTATCAGCGTAGATGACAGGTTCAAGTAAGACATGTAATTACAGTTCGAGTTAGTCTTTAAGTTAAAAGCAATTCAAAATAGAAAACACATTTTAAAAGATAGAATTAATGTGCAGGGATCATACGATGAAATTTCAAACACCTAGAGATGCAGAAAAATCTTATAAAACTACAACATAACTTGTGTATCATTAACTTAAATAGATCCTGAAAATATGTAACACATTTTACAAAGCATTTAACACTGATAAACAGAAAAAACGATGACACAATTAAGCTCACCAAAGAATTTTGTGAAGAATTTAAAGAGAAAAAAAATTGCAAACAATACGGAGGGGTTTTTTTTCCTTTTTTTTTTGTTTTTTTTACATTTAACACCATAAAAACAGAATGGGCACCAGCTTTGCAATAAGAAATGTTGCCAAATTTCTTCAAATAAACAGCACTTCATGGATTTTTTTTTTTTTTAATTTTGTGATTTCTTCCAGTTACACAGGAAGTAATGACAGGTACCTGAATCCACTTTTCTACCACCAAACTCTAAACTAAGCAACATCACTGTGCAACACGATGGAAAACTATTTATTACAGGTAGTGTTGATTATTGTGGCCATCACAGACCTCATCTGTACAGGTAAATCTCCCACCAGAGGGGCAACTTAAGCAACTACATGGCAAAACCCATCAAGAATGATTTAATCAACTACAGTATTTAAGTATTATGTACAATATCAAGGCTGCAGTCCATTGGCATTCTAATATCTCTGACTGTTAAAAGGTATGTTGGCTCAGTTACAGTTCATAAACATTTGAACCCGATTGACTACCACCTACGTCTACACCGAAAACCTACTCCTTCCTTCCTAAGCCTGTTAAACCCTGGCATTTGTGGCAACCGAGCAAAATTAAAACATTAGAAACAGTTCAAAAACTACTTTACATCACATGTCCAGCATGAAACGTTTTCCACCCCCCGCGTGACTGTTTTTGAGAACGAACATTATTTTAGTCTTCGCGCTGGACATGTGTGAGTATACAGCTCTATACATCACTGATAACACTGACCAGGAGTACATTTGTCATAAGAGGTGGCACTACATTAGAGACAAGAGGAAAGTTTCAAGGTGCATACAGGTTGTTTGTTGGACACCGCACAGTCCATTTGGTGTGTGGAATGAATCAACAAAGAGGTTGTTTATCTGCGCAGGCGTGGGACGCATGCAGAGATGTCGCTTCGCTTGTTACGGGGCTGGAAACTAGCAAGCCGCGATCGGAAATCTGGCACTCACATCAAGGCTGGGTCGCGTTACCGGTATTACCCGTCATCCTTTCATACATGAGTATCAAACTTTTCAGGCTTGAGCTCTGGACAGGTCACTGTAAAAGTGCCTCAGTCTTAGGTAAGCGTGTGTGTGCATATGTGTGTGATGTTCCTCAGTGTTTGTTGGGTGCTGCACATCCATTGGGTGTAGTTGCGGTTGGTGGGACTGTTGTGTTATATGCTTGAGTGCTGGCCTCTAGATGTGCATGATTCTAAGTGTACCAGTGTGTCTGAAACTGCATTGGCGGCGCTGCTCTGCATCTGTGGGACAGACTATAGGAAAGCACTGGGGTTTGCTCGTGGATCCTTCTGGTTCCTGTAGCGCACAGCGAGCCACACACCGAGGATCTGGAGGTGAAACGTTTTAAATGAGTAAAATAAATCATAATAAAATCTGCAAGTTTATTTCCTCTGACAGATTTACAAAAAAACCCCAAAAAAACTTGAGTCTTTTTTTAGTTGGTGGGTTCTTAATACATTAGGAACATGTAGGAAGAAAGAGAACTAAATCGATCAATCAATCAATAAAGAAAATAGAAACAGAACACAAATAGGAAGCAACAAAAACAGTCTCTCTACATACGTATCTGAACAGGGACAGAGAAGAAATAAACAAAAAAACCCACAGACAACAGTTGAGTGGGATCACACACTCACCTCTGTAAAGCTGAAGAAGAGTCCAACACCCCCAAGGATCTTCAGAGCCTCTGTTGCGTGATTTAGCATCAAATTCCCACAGGTGGAACAGCTCCCGACCTTTCTAAAACATAACTGTGAGTGAAAAACACAAAAAAGAGAAGAAAAGCCTTTAGTCTTCAGCAGTATGAGTCAACCATTTGTCAGATAAGACAGTATTAGCTACACAAATCTATTTTTGAGAACTGCAGAAAGTGGCCTACTTCTAAGTTATTCTAGTTTCAGGAAACACTACTGTGACTTTTGCTCAGTAACTTATGTTGTGTAACTGGAAACTTATTCATGTTTATATTTACAGGAGAGTGTTAACGCGCAGTTTAATTATACACTGCAACAAAAACACATCAGATTTTAATAAGTTGCTCTTTGTTAGGGCTGCTGCCAATACTTTTTTCCAGTCCAGTCAGTTAAATATTACAGCAATTTTAAGACGTGAAGTGTCGCATAAGCATGTTTTTTTTCCCCCCAAAGCAAAGATTTTTTTCCCGGTGATTGCACAACTGAAAAGTGTGGACGTATAGAACAGTTTGATATTTTTATAATGTATTTACTCCATGGTCAGCACCTTAGCCCCTGAGCCACACTAGCTCCTTTAAGACCTTAATTCTGTACAGATTAAAGAAATAAGACATAACATCTAAAAAAGGTGCAGGTTTAGCATATCTTTGTAATTTGCAGAGCCACAATGAGCCTTTTCTAACCATTTTCAGTGCTGTACATAGCCTGACAAACAAACAAGATGGTTTAGCCACAGAAAAATATTACAGTGGTACAAATGTACTCATGCATTCACAGCAAGAAACCAAATGTATAACAAAGAAAACAACAAATTTGTTTATGACTTACAGCAGGACAAGTTTGGTTACCCTGTTCTAACTGTATTTGGCTAGAGCTGACGTTGTACAGCCCACAACAATTCAGCTGACTCTCCAGATCCATCCTGGTCTTGTCTTCCAACATCCCCCATGCAGAGCTCAGAAGTGCTTTCTACAAAAAAAAAGGAGGAACAGAACAAATAACAGCTGTCATAACAAAATTCCATGTGTGATACTGTGTGACATCCAGTATACTGTGGTTTGTAACCAAGTGAAACCCCCTAAAAAAACTCACTTCTTGTGGCCTTAAAGCCTCCTCTAAAGTCACCCCTTAGAGCCAGTGCTTGGTTTGTTCTAGATTTTATAGTCAGAGGATGACTCTGGTCCACATTCAATTCACTGACTTTAAATTGAGTATAAGGAGAAAAGGAAGCCCATTCTGAATCTGTGTAGGATGTGGTAGTCCATGAAAATACACCTGCTCCTTCAGTAAATATAAGGAGCCCATTCTTAACAAAAAACCTGTGATTATAATGATGAAACACATGATCCTTATGAACATCTTACCGACATTAACATCCTTGTAAATCTTACGAATTAGACCTTTTAAACAACTACCTAAGTTCACTTACCTGCTGCGTGCGGTTCATTGCCAGACAAGAACAGGAAACTCCAAATTGGAATAGAAAAACAATAAAAAGAATCACCATGTACTGCGAAAAAGATGTTAAAGAAACTACAGTGCCAAAATATGACAAAAATGCAAGACACTGGCACTTTCAAAACACTGAAACTTCTGCATCACAACTCACGCTTGAACTTGTGCATCATAGACCAACAAAGGGAAAGGATACAAAGAAAAGCATGACTTGGTGGTGATGGATTGCCCCGATAAGCCCCACAATAGCGATGAGCAGCAGGAAGAAGCCCACTGCGATGACCCCTCCGATGATGTGGATGCTCGACACCACACCGAACCCCTTCCCCCATGCTGCTACTCCGATCAGCAGCAGTCCGACCAGCTGAAGGGGCAGAGGGAAGGAAGTTAATGTGAGTCAGCTGAGGCAGCATGTATCAGATGGAACGAGGCTCATTGCTCAATCACAATGGCATGATTTACTACAAAGACCTCATAAGTACTGTTGACATAAGTTAGATCATTATGGAGCACAATGAAAATTTTACATTAGAGTTTAGAATGGCTGCCAAATTAATAAATATAATTTGATCTGATATTAGTTAAGAAAGGAATTAAAAGATATAAAAATGATGCAAAATATACTTCCTACACCACCAATCAATTCTCTGTGTGGGACTGTTGTTGTTCTTTTACATCTGTCTGACTTGGTGGATTCTGCTTTCATTAAGATTTATGCTTTCTGCAATTTTTTTTTCCTTGATGTCTTTGCCATGATTTTACCCAGCAACTGCTACATCACACTCATGACGGTGACTCAGCTGTCGGTAATCATGTCTGAGGGCATGTGTGCAACCTCCCAAGTTTTCTGGCTGTGATGGTAATTTTTCAGCATGAAGCTCTTGGACTTGCTATTGCTAAATGACTTTCTACCCACCACAGGACACCTTAATTACCCTTATAGTAGATGAAAATTCACTGTTACACTCCAAACATTTTGGAATGACATTCTTAGCAGACTAACAAGAAATAATAAGGCAGCAACACCTAGAGAATCTGGACACGTTTGACTTAAAACTCTACAACTCAAATAAAAAAGACAATCAAAACAAGCTTAATGAACAATTATTACTCTGCTCCAATTCCAGCTTCTTAAATTTGATGATCAAAAGCTTTTCCTTGTCTTGCTTTGTATTGAGACTATAGCCTTAACAACAGAACCCAGTGTGACAGTTTTACATATAATATCAGAGGCCGTAATTGCCAGATAACACCAAATTTAAGTACGAAAGTATTTTAACTGACTGTGTGATATGAAGATGCATGTACACTCTGTAACGATAGATGGATAGATGGATAGATAGATAGATAGATAGATAGATAGATAGATAGATAGATAGATAGATAGATAGATTATACTCTATTTACAACATGTTGCATTTGGGTGCTTTACGTTCATCCACACAAAAAATGTTAGAGAAAAAAAGCACAAAAATACATGGAAGACAGTAAATTTGAAATTAACAAGATATTTCTATGTAGGTTGTGTTTCTAAGGTTCCAACAAGGGAAATTAAATAAATAAAACATGATCCAGTGTAGTGAGGTCATTTTCAACTGAGTCTAGTTGAAATTTCAGAATAACCACTGCATCCACATATAAACTGATAATAACAGTGCAGATTATATAGTTAATACATATAAGGCAGCATACCTTAATGATATGACATAATGTAATAACCACGTAAAAACTAAGTCCTTCCTGAAAGCACTCAGCTTTAGGGGAGACTACGAGAGATGTGTTTATGTTGCCTCAAGAACATTTTGCATACGAGTATAATGTATGCCTCAAATTAGACTAATATGTATCTGCGTAGATACATAATACAGACAACATAACACTGACAGCTGGCGACTTTTGAATAGAAACTCAAAATACAGTTTAAAACCAAAAAAAATGCTTATATTTGGTCGTTTCCTATCCAAGTATGTCTTCCATTTCTTATCACTCACTGAGAATCAATTCACGGTGAGTTAGTGTGAGCTGAGGCCAACGTGTTGACTATTACAACTCACATGACTACCACAAACAGGACGTGATGAGCCGAATTAATCTGTGACAGGCCACAGCAATAACAGAGATGCTAAAGAAAATAATACGATCAGGATTCCCAGTTTTGGTCAGATGGCCTCCTAGCTAACGGGAGCTCTCATTCACATAATGGCGAAGCTAACTAAACACCAAGAGTGCTACTTTGAAGCTATTGCTGTCTACGTAACTAGCTTTGCTACACACCGAAATGACAATTATTAGTGATATCTAATCAACAGAGAGTACATACCGATAGCCATCTGTGACTTGAAATCAGGAGCATGTAAAATACAAGTCAGACATTCTTATACTTTTCAGCAGTGTGGCTAAAATTCTGGTCTAACCTCCACTGAGAAGCTAGTTAGCGTAAGCTAATATAGCTCGCTAAAACTTAGCTTGATGATCCATTTTGTACACTCACCATGTAAACCACATTCAAGGAACAAAGCGCATTTTTGGAACAGGTGAAGCCGCCACAGACCATATTCGAAAACCTCTTAGGAGCTGAGCTGGATATACTGAATAAAACCCTAAAAACAACCTGTACTGTCTAGCTTTGAGGCAGCGCTAGGGACTGGACTTCAATGTTTTTGGTCAGCGGTAAGGGCGTGGCCGAGAACGTCAG
Organism: Ostorhinchus rueppellii; assembly: GCA_030068375.1. Taxonomy (NCBI): domain Eukaryota; kingdom Metazoa; phylum Chordata; class Actinopteri; order Kurtiformes; family Apogonidae; genus Ostorhinchus; species Ostorhinchus rueppellii. The sequence continues at coordinate 7,804,531 of JAQQZY010000027.1, read as the reverse complement.
GACCGAACGTTACGTCAGGGTGTCGACGAACGTTACTGTAACTTTTATTGATCCTTTATTTAACCAGGAAGTCACTTGAGATTAAAAATCTCTTTTTCGAGGGAGACCTGGAACTTCATAAAACTATGCGAGAAACTCAAAAGGAAACTGTCATTATTATTCAATTTGTTAATTAATCTGTGACATGAGTACGATAATCTGGGGGGAAGTGTGCCAAAACGTTAGAGACACGTTGGACATGTTTGGAGCCGGAAGATCAGGGTGTGTGATGATGATAATTTCACAATGATTACACAATAGACTCTATCAACTTGAGAGACTGTTGTATTGTTCATTGATCTTTTTTGTTTATTTCCCATTGCCACACAAAGCTTGATTACTGATTATCTAGAAGACTATTTAAGTGCATACGAATACGAAAATAGCGTGGCCCGTACGGGGATCGAACCCGCGACCTTGGCGTTATTAGCACCACGCTCTAACCAACTGAGCTAACCGGCCTCATGTTTGTCCCCGCCTCCACGTGTTGTCGAATCAGAAGTGGTAGATATTCAGTGGCGATTTTCGAGGTCACAGCAAGATGGATGCAGAAAACGGGTATGGTTGTAGCACTACTTGCCTTAGCACCCGTAAATACAACACCTGTAATTCTGGAGCACAAACTTTTACACACAATAGGCCTACCTATAGGCTATTGGTATCCTAGAAATTGCACCAATTTAATATTCAAGCCTCCTGAATTAACGTCAAAGACATGATGTTCCTGTTCCGTTGTTTCAACTTTGAAATACATGCTGGAATCATTTGCAACAAGCCAAATAAAATAAACAAAAAAGGGTGTCTCAAAAAGAGAGCTCCTGCAGCTAACCAGAAAAAAAACTGGTAAAATATTTTTGTGAAAATAGTCATTTTTACATGTAATTTTCATTAAGAACATAAAAAGTAATGCGTGTATTTTTTGTTGTTTTGTCTGTACGGAGCACAGTTGATTTCCAAATAACCTCATTCAGACTGGAATACAAACACACATTTGACCTCTATTAGAAAATGTGATGATTCCAGATATACATGTTGGTCAGCTATTCAGCCCTGCAAACCTCTGCAAAGCTCACATTGGTTTAACTAAAAAAGTCAATGTGTGCAGATATTCTATAACACCAAAATCAGTAAAATATTGATATTATATGGAAGAGGACATTTGTAACACTTTCTAAAGATGTGTTACATCCCACTCCATCTCTATCAGTCATTATTAAGGTCATTATATTAATAAAGTCATTACTATTTTGCTGGAGAAGCTCCATTTCCATCTAATATAAATTCAAAATATAGTTTTAAAGTCAAAACATTTTTTCTCTATCTCCATGTGTCTGTTTACAGCTGTGATATCCACCATGCTGGGTTACAGAGGAAGCCTAAACACTTGAGTATATTATTTCAAGATAAACCTTTTTTTTATCCTAAGCAAAACACAAATGACAAACAATATATGTAAGAGTAATTACATATGTATTTTGAATACATTTAACTGAAACAATGTCTTATTCTAAAGGTCAAGTAAAAGTTTGGACAAAATTATTACTGCACAAAAAAGCACCAATGCATCAGATTATAGTTTAGCACTTACTGTTATTGGAGGTTAATATTGAAATAATGAAACGGAAATAAACATGTAGGCCTATCATTTGTGCAGTGTAGATGTACAGTATATATGATGGTGCAAGTGAACAATCAGCCAGCATGTAGAATCTGCTGTGGGAACAATTCTATGTAAATACAGGACACAGATTAATGAATTTGAATCTCTCTAAAACTGCAAAACAAAAAAATAAAATCATATCATATACATCTTGCTGTATTACCAGTGAATGATTTAAAACAAATCATACAGATTAATGATGAACACTGAGCCCATTTTCAAATCTGGTCTCAATGTTAGGGTTAAAGCGCAAACTGTGAGTACAGTGTCATATATCATCACAATAATATATTATTACATTATATTCTATTTTTATTGTGAGGGTTCAGCATATTATGTGAGGCATTAGACAGTCTGAGAAACTTTTCCAGTGATGTGAGCAGCAGAGCACTTTGAGCTGCTGTTTAGTGAAGAATATGGTTTGAAATAAGGAAGTGAATTTGGTTCAGTTTAAACCTGCAGAGGAAACAGAGACACACATTGTCGTGAGCTGACTTTGTGGTCTGGAGAGAGAGCGAGACAGCCCTGAGCCGCTGCTTCTTTTCTGCTGCTTTTGAGATTTGAGTTTATGTTCATCTGTGGAACAATCGACCAGGAGTTCAAATGGGCTGAACAGGTCCTTTGCTTCAGTTAACAGCAGATCCATGAGTCAGGATGAGCAGCAACAGTAAATCGGTAAACTCCACTGCAATAAAAGCAGAGATCAAGAGGCATGAATCTCTCCAGAGTGCAATCAACAGACTTTCCAAGCAGTTTGAAAGGGTAACAGATGCACAGCTGCGTTCAGGCCTTAAGGTTTTCCTCCACAGTATTCAAGGTAAGCTTATCTTTCCTAACTTCATCCCGGAATTGGATTTTTTTTTAATGTAGAAAAGATAGTAACCTTTAATATTTGAAGGCTTCTCTGAAAAATTACCTAGTTATCAGAATTTGGCAGGATGTCTTTACATGCAGGATGTTCATTTAAATGATGATGCATGTCTTGGCATGATAAACAGAAAAAAATGTGAAGTGTCTGAGGAAATTGTAAATGTTGACCTTGTTTCACTGTGAGTTTTAACATTAGACACAGAGTGTGGGGGAACATGATAGCGTAGAGGCGATTGATATCCTCCTCTGTGCTTCCTGTCAGTCAGCGTGTTTTTTGCGAAGAAGCAGTCAATGTTCATTTTCATTCTCATTTCACTCTGAGGGCAAAATTCACCTCCTGGCAGCTGCTGTATAGCGCCATTTATTTATCAGCCAACCTCTGGACACGAGCAACCAATGGCAACATCCCTCAGCAGCCATCGCCATGGCAGCAGGATGAAACCTGCTGTGCGGCCTACTTCCTGTCTGCCAATCTGCAACTGCCCTCAAAGCCACTTCCGTTCAGACAAACAGAACCTTTACATGTGAAGTTGATCAGTTTTACATCATTTCCTCTTATCTCTACTTCCCACTGTTTCTTATGAAGGTGACACAAGGTGTTATTGCATCACTCCCTGAAGTTTGTACGTGCAACATTTACCCTTTAAAAGCAGCACATGTTGGGGTCACACAGAAACACATGAATAATGTAAAAAGAAACCTCATTAAATTACTCTTTTTCATCAGTTTATTCATTAGTGTATCATGCTCAGTCTGCTGTTTTTCTGTGAAATGCAGGTCAATCAGCTCCCTGATGGATTTTGGCAAGCTTTGAGGACTTTTTTGGATGTGCCAGATCTTGACATAGCCTGAGAGGGATCCCTTATGTGTAAAAACATTCAGTTGAATTTTTTGTGTAATTAGGACAGGGTGTCTACGCAGCAGTGAGGATCAAAGCCAATGTAGTCTCCACGGGGCCTGGATCTTTGAGTGTAGAGTTCACTGGCGCTAAAATGAGAGCCACCTCTCGTTTGGACTTAATAAGCGAGTGGGATGTGGTCGACTGGCTGTGTGCCAAGGACAGGCTGGGGAAAAAAAAGGGAGATAGAGGGAGAAAAGGGTAAGGTGCTCCAGGGAGCCAAATGAAGACATTTAAATGTGAATCTGACTGGCATAGTGTTCACTGCAGCATGGACAGCAGAGTGATAGATTGAGAGGGGGAAAGATAGATGCGGGAGCTAACAATGAAGGAAAAATGAAAAATCACCCAGCATGACCACTGCCCTTGGCCACTGTCCATCTGACAGAGCCTGCCCATGGGTGTCAATGTGTGTGTGTATGTGTGAGTTGGGCGAAAGCTTTGTCTGTATGTGAGTCTTTTCTCTGGGAAAATGTAGAGGGAGTGTGTTTCTAAAACGTCTCTGCCTGAAGACAACCTGATTTTCTGCGTTTTACGTGGGTGTCTGTTTCACAGTAATTGGATTCACTGCACAGCAATCTGCAGCTTCCTCACACTGGGCATGTCGTAGCCTCACACTTACGAAAAATTACACACATGTAACGTCATCCCCAGAAAACAACGTTTTCATTTAAAAACACAACTTCCTGTCTGAGGCTGTGTTTTTGGTCCTGCTTCCGAGATGCAGGCAGCAAATCATCGCTTCTCTCAGGTTGTGTGTTTCCCCTTGAGCCAAAGGCGGTTGTCAGAGGTCTTTTGTATTCAGTGTGAGTAGTTATTGCCCTCTCACTGACTGTGAAAGGGAGGGGGAAGCGGGCTGAGCAGGTGGACAGTCAGATCTTGCATTAAGGGATGATGGTGGGAGGTAGAGAGTGGTGCACTGTGGGAGAGGCATCCTCTGATTTCACATCAAGGAATTTTTTTTAATCAGAGAGTAATTAACACGAAATTACACCCAGTAATAAATCAAGAGGTGGATGTGTAATCATGCTAGCTGCAGTGTTTTTGTTGCTGTACACAGCATAATTGCAACAGTTTTGTCTCTACTTGTACTTGTATTGTTTGTTATTAGTTATTAAACTGGGAAAACCTTTATTGAACATCACTCCTTTAATCTGAGAAAATCTTTTTTAAAAAAAAACATCTTTACACATATTTCATCATATGGACTGTGCAATACTCTGGTATCTTTGTCATTTTTTAGAGCAAAGATAACAATACAATTCGTTATTTTATTGGGGCTTTTATTTATTTTTTCCCCATTGCAGTTCAACACGTTCTGTCCAATATGTTCACATCATCCTGTCACACTACAGTTTGGATCATGTTGTGAGCCCAGAGCTTCCCCACTTCTGCTAATGAACACATGCTGTAGTAGGCAATAGACTACAGATCAATACACTCACAGGAAATCTCTTTCCCTCACATGTACGTTACACACACACACACACACACACACACACACACACACACACACACACACACACTGTTGATACACAGATCAGGGAGCGATTGCGATACAGAATGTACCAAAGAAGGAGGAGGAGGAAGGAAGGACATGGAGGAGATGATTGTGCCACCAGAGCCAGGAAGATTGTAACACCTTAGCAACAAACAAGCCAAGCCTCCTACTGAGGAGGAGCCACACCAAGCCACACACACACATCGACACACACTCTCCACTAGACAGCTGAAGACAGATGGATGATTTATAAAACTATTCTGCCCACTGTAAATGAGACAGGGAACAGACATTGGAAAACATTTCCTGCTCGAGTGCCTTTTTTCCCTCCACAAATACATCCATCTATCTTTTTTACTGTCATTCCTCACCTATCGCTTCTTATTTACCCACCCTGCAGCTGATCTTTTCTCCTGCGGCCCCCCCACACCTCATTTAATCGGTCCGGCTTGTATGCATTGCTGCTTTACCACCAGCCTTTACCCACTGCCTCCCCCTCCTCTTCTGCACGGAGAGAGAAACATGGAGGGGAGGGGACACAAGTGGGGATGGGAGGGATGAGCAATAAAGAGAAGGGACCCTGCACAGTCTAAGGGAAGCAGTCAGAGGAAAGGAGAGAGAAAATAAAGGAGCGAAATGGATACAAGAGAAGCAGGATCGTCCTGCACTCTATGGATTGCATATTGAAACAAGGAGGGGCATGTAGAGGGAGGGACATTGGAGATTCCAGTCGGTGTGTTTGCATGAGGAGAGAGAGACGCAGAGTGTGAGAGAGAGAGGAGCTGTGCATGTGTGAGTATGTGTGTGTGATGAGCTGTGGACTCATTGAACCTGTGCAATAGTGTCTCTATCAGAAGCCAGTCTTGTTTGAGCAGCGACTCGCCTCACCGCCTCCTCTGTGCTGGTGCCGGTGCCGTGTTGCCATGCTCAATGCCTGATGTGCTCAGAGGACACAGGCAACCCGGGAGACAGCAAGAGGGGCGTGATGGCCGGACGCACCCTGACTCGGTCATGCATCTCCAGATATCTGCCTGAGCTTCTGTTGGATTCTCCTCCTGATCCCCTTCAGCCCTCATCAGTGTCCTTCCTGTGTGTCTCCTGGAGACTGCCTGCCTTCCTGCTGCCGCGCTCTCTGAATGGATGCTGCTGTCAAAACACATGTGTGGCTTACATTGAGAGCCCATGATCTGGACTGGACTGCATGCAGCTCTGGGTATACTGTAACATGCTGCTTCAGGAATCAGGAAACTGATGCATTTTTAAAGACTTTACCTTTTTAATTTACAGCTGCTGTTCATGAGCATATTCTTGATGACGTATGATGCGGGGCAGTTGTTTTTCTGAATTGAACCATGATTTTTGCTCTGCAACAAGAAGAATGAAGAAGGTGGTCTGAACAGCATGTGGGATGGAGATGCTGAACATGAGAATAATAATTACAATCAGGATTGCAGCTTTCAAGATGATGAAGATTTATTTGCTTCAGTAGCTGCATACATATGCAGTGGATAGATTGTAGCTGGGTGTTTTCTAGGAACAAAAGAGCAGCTTGGACTGCACTGACAGTGTGCTGAAGGAAGAGTGGATTCCTTTTCTGTATTCCAGAATAATTTTAATTGCAGACAGTGAGCAAATCTGTGACTGAAATCAAAATACAAAAAACAGAAATAGGGATTTGGGGAATGGATGAAACCAAAAATCCCTTTGCTGTTGTATCTTCCAAGGAGAAACTTAATCTCCCTCCATGTAAGTTTTCTGTCTCTGTCGTGCTGTCAGATTCTTTTACATCTCAACACACTGGCAAACTGTCAGTTCATGTCGCTCTGTCTGGTTTCATTCATCTACCGTGTGTCTACTGAACCCTGACCACATGAGTGGAGGCGGCGCCCTGCAGCAACGCACCACCTACCTCATCTCCCTCACCCTGGTCAAAGTAGAGGCCGTGGAGGAGAATGGAGGGGAGGCCAAGAACAGCACCCAGAGGAAAGAAGTGGAAGCTGGTACAGGGGTCGAACCTGGTGGACGACCAGGAGAAGAAGAGGCCAGGGCCGAAGGTGGAACTCCTGAAGGAGCTGAGAATGGAGCCGGAGTGTTCCCTGGGAAAGCAAACATTGATGAAGATGCTGCTAATATTAAAGGCAAGTTAACTGAACTCAAGGATGGAGAGAAGAAGCCCCTTAGCCCTTTCAAAGACAAGCTGCCCTCTAATGTTGATGTTCCAACTAAAGGAAGTGAAAAGCCACCATGCAACCTCTCAATCCCTCTCCCTACTGAGAGGACTGAGATTCAGAAGACAAAGTCCGAAGATGTAGACTTGACAAAAGGACCTAGCACCTCTGAAGCAAAGCAATGTAGGTCTCCATCCTTAACCACCACTCCACCAGCAGAGGTGGTCGAGCCCAGTCGCACCCCGACAAGGACTAGCCTTCCCATTCGTCCAGCTGGACAGCGTCCTGTAAGCCTGCTCAAGTCTCACAGCAGTGTGGCCTCCCGTGGCCGGGACTCCAGGGACGGCAGAGAGCGTAGCCCTACATCAGCCCAGAGTCTGGACCGCAAGGACTGCCGCATGCCTACACGCTCACCTGGCCCCTGCAGGGCCTCTTGGGCCGAGGCAAGCAGGCCAGAAGGATGGAGAGACATACGGGATGAAGTTCAGGCTGGAATACCACTGGACCTTGGAAGTGCACTGATGAGAGACATTCCAAGGAAGGAAAGGCTAAAGACAGGTTCAACATCTTTACCTGCACCTGCAAACCAGGCCTCAAAACCGGCACGCAAGGGGAAAAGCCGCACTTTGGATAACAGCGATCTGAACAGCCTTTCTGAAGACCTGGGACTGGCTCGAGAAGCCCAGCATGCGCAGCAGGGCCAACGAGGCTCCGCTAAGGACAGGAAGATGCTAAAGTTCATCAGTGGCATTTTCACAAAGAGCAGTTCAGGGGCAGCAGGGTCATCTTCCACAGCGCCTCCGGTCTACATACAGAGAGATTCCAGTGAAGAGGAAGGTAGGGGGGGGTCACAAAAACACACATGACATCACTGTCACCACTTAAGCTCTAAATCCACCTGTCACGTATTATCAAAGGCACACAGGCTCTAGGCTTATCAGACATTCTGAAGCCTCTTCATCTGTGCAGAGGCTTCCATTGAAAAAGAGTCAGGGTGGGGTTGGGTGGGGTTGATCTGTAAAGGAGAACCCCACGCAGAATACATTTATAGGCTGTAATAGTGTCACGTGTCACAAGAAACATTTTCCAAAGCCATGTGCAACTGCAATTTGATGACAGATGAAGTTCTTTGATGTGAGAACTGACAATAGAATCATCTTGGACAGTCTTAATCTAATTCCCCTCAGAGCGAGGGCTGATTTCACACCACTGGAGGGGTAATCTTTGCACTCACTCACACACACACACGCCCCACACATACATGCTTAAGCAATGTTCACAGCATGGGTTTAAATCTCATAATGAAGCCAAAGGGGAGAGGAGCTGGTTGGAAGAGCTGGTGGTGGATTGCACTGCCAGAGTTTTTTTTTTTTTCTTAGCTTGATTTCATTTCCATGAAGCTGCAATGGTTGAAAAGGGAAAGACATGAGGTGGTGTTTGTTCCCCCACATCAAAAAGGGAAGTGTGGATCTACAGCCAATCGAGAACATTTCTAATCCTGTCTTTCATATTCCACCCACTACATGTTCTGCCACTATATGGTGCTTTTTGTTTTTTTCTTCCTCTCTTTCCCACTCTTTGTCTTTGTCTAGTATCATTCTAATTCCAGCATGGTAGATGTATTCCTGTGGTCGTTAAAGATACAGAATTTACATTCATTAGCTGTGACTTGCCATCACTACTTCTTTTTGCTGTTTTGTCGGCTGCATCATACAACAGTGCATCTCTTTCACAAACATGTTTGCTCAAAGAGCGAGTGTCAGCCCGTGGAATGAGAATGTGTGTGTGTGTGTGTGTGTGTGTGTCATTTATTCATTCAGTCATTGTGTATTCACACTGTTACACATGCACACTGTGGATTCACTCAAGTAGTAGGGCCAGCCTAGCTGACTGCACTCACAGACGTTCACCCGCGCACATACATAGACATTCACATACTTAGGGCAGGAGGAAGTGTTGCCATGGCAACCGGCAGGACTGCTGCTTCTGCTGCTACAGAGGCAGAACCTGATGAAACAGAGGAGTGGAGGAGGAGGCATGGTGTGTTCATATGTATGTATGTGTGTGTGTGACCGTACATTGACACAGTCTGAAAGGATTTCAAAAATATCACCAAAAAAAGAATTAAACAGTTTCAGTTTTCAATGTCAGCTACAGGCTACGTGGGGGTTGTTGCAGATCACACACAATTGGTTTGGAGCACGAAGTGTGGATAATTGGCTTTCCATAGAATCTGTGTGTCGAAGCAGCAGAAGGATCACACTGTCTGATCACTTTTGGTGACAGCCGTTGGCATATATGATCAAGCCCATAAGGAGAGCTTTGACTCACACAAACAACATCCATGCATGTGTGTAGATCTGTGTATGTGGTAGGAGTTGCCCTTTTTCCCAGGGAGCTGCCTGCAGCAGTGGCTTGTGTGTAACCCTTTTTTTTCCTTCTCTCATCTGAAGCACATCCTGACTGGCTGCATCTGTACAATGCTGGTCATAGATTTATCAGCCGGCTCTTGTTTAATCATCGTCTGTCTTTGAAGGACACATTACACATTCACACTCAGGATAGAGGATAGTGGACACTTTATCTGCGAGAGTAGTCGTCCAAATCCTCTGTGCTTCTGTCTTTATTTAAATCCTTGTGCTTGTGGCATTTTTGGGAATAAGCTTTTTATGTCTCTTGCTTTTTTTTTTCTTTTTTTTTTTTACACGTTTCCTTGGGCTCTCATTCTCTTTATTTTTTGTTTCTGTAATCTGCAGCTGGGTGTCTGGGTGTGGGCGTCACATCACATTGGGGGCAAACCACCTCTTTTGCCCATCAGGGACACTGACACAGCTGTGTGCAATCTGACCCTTATGTGTGTTGCTCACACATGGCCATGTTAACAAGGTTTCTCCAGTACAAACCAGTCAATGTGCGTGACTTCGCAACATGCGCATCAAAAACTCATCCGTCATTGTATTTCACAGGGGAGATACTACTCAAATCCACTGAGGATCTGAAATGTTTGAGTGGCAGTTGTAGTGAACCACCTACTAAAGGCCACAGTCACTTCACCATACAATTACAGCATGTAGGGGGCAAAGTGGATAATGAGTGGTGTGACTGAAACCCTGTTGTGCCTAAAGGTTGCATTCATTACAGCGACCTGCTACGCCACACGTGTGCATACGGTGACCAGTCATGAAGCAACCAAGTGATTTATTACTGTCATGCAAACCATTACGATGGCTGCCCTTTTTACTGTACATGATCAAAATGATGAATCTCTTCGTGACTCTCTGCTTCACTGACTGTTTGTCTCTGTCTCTCTTCAGTAAATATTGCCAACAGCCAAGAGTGGACCCTGAGTAGATCCATCCCCGAGCTTAGACTGGTGAGGCCAAAGTGTACCATTAAATAGCTGTAATAAAGACAGAAGCTTTTTCCTCAGTGATTTGTTAATGGTAATTACAGCATTTGAGTAGATAATGTTTTAAAGGTTCAATGTGGGAGATTTAGGGGGTTTAGGCTGATCTAATTGTAAAAATGAATTATAATATGATTATGTTTTCAGCAGTAAATAAGCACCTGAATGTAAGAATAATTGTAGGTTTTTTTGTTGGTTTAGTGTTTTTGTTACCTGAGAAGGAGAAATAGAAAAAAAAATAAAATAAAATAACAAGATAAAGTCATATTAATGTATTTCATTGTGTTATTTTTTCTTCTTTTTAAGGGAATTTTGGGAAGTCTTAAAAGTGGAAAATCAGCGCTGGTGAACAAATACATAACAGGCAGTTATATTGCACTTGAGAAAACTGATGGTAAGGGGAAAAAAAAGAAGAAAAGCTGTGTGAATGAAAGCATCCTCATCATAGGAGTTTAGTGCTTAAACTAAAAAGCATCTGTATTCTTACTGATTTAAATACATGTAATTTTTTGTAATGTAATTAGTGTTCTGAATACTGAATTTCCAATTCATGTGAAAACATCCAGGATGAACTTCATATAGCTATAGGATGCTTGTATGTGATAATAAAAATGTATATCCCATTATTATTTGGTACATGTCCTCATATAGACCTAGATATGTCATATACTGCATTTCCATATGAGTAATCCATTTATGTGGCTCCCAGTGTTGCATTCTTTTGAGTGTAAATATTATCTCTGTCTATTATCTCTGCTCGGAGAGTATGGGTGGTGCAGCTTGGTCTATCACATGGCTTCAGCCTCCGTCTGTGACGGTGCCACCAGCTGTGTGTTGCTGAATAACTTTGTCATTGTCCTTGTCAGGTGGCAGGTACAAAAAAGAAGTGCTGGTGGACGGACAGAGTCATTTACTACTGATCCGAGAGGAAGCTGGACCACCTGATGCACAGGTGCGTCTTTGTGTTATTATGCATGTACATGTGTGTGTGTTCACATGAGGGAGAGAGAGATAACAGTGCGAGTCTAACATGTGCAGACTTCATCATCCATCATCCATCAGTTCTGTTGAGCTCATGTCCTCCTCCCCTTCTTCCCCCTCCAGTTCAGCAGCTGGGTTGATGCAGTGATCCTGGTCTTCAGTCTGGAGAATGAGGCTAGTTTCCAGGAACTGTACCAGCTCTACAGTCAACTCAGTTCACACCGCACAGACATCCCAGTCATAGTGGTCGGCACCCAAGGTCAGTGCATATGTTACAGTCACATAGCTTTTAAACAGCCTCCACCCGTTTCACTTGACAGTCTGTATTTCTACATTGTCCAATAAGTTAAAGGGGGCATATTGTGCTTTATTTTATCTGATACACTGTGATTTTATAATGAGTTTATATGACTCTATAGCATCCGCCAGAGGGTAAAAGCTTTCACCCACATCCTCCACTCTGAGTATAAGCTTTTACCCTTTGGCAGACGGTAGGGTTCCTAAGGGGCAAATCGGTCATTTTTACAACTCATTTGTACCCTCTTTTATTAAAATGTAAAATAGTGAGGCCACTGTATGAGTCATAGAGGCCATAGTGACCCACGAGACATTTTGAGGACAGACAGGTTTTGTAATATTCTCTCCTGACATTGTCCAATTTTGCTTAATGTGTGCTGTATATATACTTTAATGCCATTTTAAACAGTTTTTACTCACAGCACTTGATTGACTGAATATATTGTATGTGTGAGTATATGAGTGTTAATTGCAGCGACTATACATAAATTCAAGAAAAATGTCCCAGTTTTTCTCTGTATTTAAAGATGGACTCTATGTGTGTGAAAATAATGCCAAAATCCCAACATCACAGGAGCTGCCATGCTGCTTATGGGATGTCATTTCCAGCCAGAATCTGCAAAATAGATAGATAGATAGATAGATAGATAGATAGATAGATAGATAGATAGATAGATAGATAGATAGATA
>JAQQZY010000027.1:7781736-7791921 GCA_030068375.1 Ostorhinchus rueppellii | reverse complement strand
TGTTAAAAACAGAAATTTTCCTTTTGTCACAGCTTTTAACAAACACTCCTCCACACTTAAACACAGTACCACAAATTCAGACAGGCATAAATAAATAAATAAATAAAATAAAATCACATAAAATGACTAAAAACCCTAAAAACACAGTGCAGTTCATTTTTTGGCATTAGCATGTTAACCTGTTGGTTTGCAGCCATTCTCACAGATTTGGCATCATAATCAGAGATTACAGCAGTCAATTATAATATTTTCATCACACCATCTAAATTACTAAAAACAATCTGATCAGAAAAATTATGATTTGAGGACAAAACAGTCTCATGAGATCTAAAAGATGTATATTTAATGGATGTGCATACTTTTTAGTTTGGTCAAAATGCTGCAAAATAGATAGTGATACAGATTCCTACCCTCGTGGCCAGTCCTGATCCATTCATCCTATTTTTAACATGTCAAATATTGTGAACATTCTGACATACAATGTGCAATAGCAGAGAGAAAATTGCCTTTGTTTGATACCTCTTCCAAAGATACAGAGATATTTTCATGAAAAGGTGTTTTGTTCCTTGTTTGTTCAGTTCAGGGGAAGTAAGAGGACATAATGCTGGTCTGGTCCATACCCCACACTGACTGGTGATGTTGATGTTTCAGATGCAGGCTCATTACACAAAGCAATAATAAATATGAGCAAAATGTGGTGTGATACCATCTTTGGGAAGCATTTTTTATTAATAAAGTCTTTGTTTTTGTGGTCTATGATGCCATTTATGTGTGGATGAGAATCTCAAACATAGAAAAGAGAGACAAATATCAGTTTTATCAAATATCTGTATTAATGTGGACTGGGCATGAGGACTGAGACAAACTCTTCATCTGAAAACACAAATCTCCAAAATCTATGGAGGTAAAAACAAGTCAGAATATGAAGTGAATGATTATAATTCTAAAATCATATTAGTTACGAGTTCAGAGTTTTATTGTTTTAGTTCTACTTGATCAATCTGCGATCATCCATCCACACAACAATCGATCCTTCTGACCAAGTCCACTTAAGAGACAGGAAGTGTACTGTTTCAGATTAATGGTGAAATCGTATATCGCATTAATTGTAGTAAAAGTTTCAAACAAGGCGAACTCTCAGTTTCTGCTTTTTTTTTTTTTTTTTATGTAGCCATTCTCATCACCATTACAGATCTTTATAAGGGTCCGTAAACGCCATCTGTTTTATGCACATGTTAAACAAACAGCAACATAAAGAAGATAAATAAATCAGCAGAACAATTGGGTGGTACTCACAGGCCCCATGTGCTGTTACTAGGCAGGTTTCAACAGGCTTTGTTGATGGTAGCCAATCAGAAGAATGTTGGCTTTTTTTTTTTTTTATGTGCGTGCTGCAGCGGAAATGAGGTTTAACTGAGGGCCTTCATTAGAGAAAACAAAAAGATGGAGATAAAAATGATAAAAAATGGAATAAACAAATAGATATATATATGTAAGGGCCTTAATATGAAGCTAATACTGTTGATACCTTCCCTACGTAATGCTCTCATAATTCATTTTTTCTTAGAGGGTACAGTTTATGCTAGTCATGCAACATTACCTTACCAATTACAGCTCCCACATGTAGAATATTGACCCTAGTGTATCACCGTCCAGTAAATTAACAGGACAGAATAATCCCACTCAGCAATGCTAATTAATGCAGGAAAGGTTAGCTGTCGTTAAAATCATGGTTTGTAGGGCTGCGCAATGAATCAAATCACATCGTAACCCCACTCAATTATATAATCACAGAAGGTTTCAGTTTAAAGATCCAGTGTCTGTTTTAATATTTTGCATTTGGTTACATGGAGCAGAGAGTTTATGTGCAAAAAAAAAAAAAAAAAAAAAAAAAAGCTAAATGAATGTTACTGTTTTTTGTTTTTTGTACAAATTTAAGTGTTGTAGAAAAATATGCAATTCAATCTGATGACTAATATGTCAAATTTCCTTAATTAATAAGAAAGTTGAGTACATGTCTGTACGTGGATGTGTGTGAAACAACTGTCTCTTCCTCCTTGGAGTGTATAGTATTTTATTCTATTTTAGTGTATTTTTTTCTGTTTATTGTATTTATTGTCTCCTGGGTCTTTAAACAGCTCTCATGGAGTTTTTATATAAGGTTTTATGTTATATATTGTCTGTATGTCATAGCTTTTTAGTTTTTAGTTTAGTTTTGTTTTTGTAGAATTTTATGGTTGTCTGTGTCCTTGTTTGATCCTGGGAGTGTTCACACAAAAGTTTTTATGTGTTATGCACAAATCCAATCCAATCCAATCCAATCCAACTTTGTTTATAAAGCACTTTAAAACAACCACAGTGGACCAAGGTGCTGTACAGAACATTAAAAACACAATGCAGAACTAGAAAAGCACTCAGAGAGCGCAAACCTACACCAAGGTAGTATTTGTACTTTTTTTGAGGTCGTGTTTGAACTTTCTTCCACTAGATGGTGCTGAATGGCCTCATATGCAAATCTGTGCTGTCATGCCCTATCTCGCAATGATAAAGAATCCTTAAAAAAAAACCTCCTGGATTCAGACGGTGATCCAAATCGCCTCCAAAATTTAATCATCTCTTCCTTGACCCAGAACAGACATATTGTGAAAATTCCACCAAAATCTGTCCATAACTTTTTGAGTTATGTTGCTAAAAATCAAACAAACCCTCAAAACCTGGCAAAAACATAACCTACTTGGTGGAGGTAATAAAAGCATAAATTTTTTTTAAATCAAATAAAATCAAATAAATAAAACAAGTTAAAATATAAAACAGAACAAAATATCAACATTGCATGAGTTAAAAGGCCGAGGAGAACAGGTGGGTTTTAAGAAGAGATTTAAAAACAGGTACAGCGGAGGTCTGTGTGATCTGCAGAGCCAGGTTTGTTCCACAGTCTGGGACCAGCAGCAGCAAAAGCCCGATCCCCTCAGAGCTTGTACCTTGTTCTGGGCACCTTCAAAAGTATCTGATCAACTGATCTGAGACAGAGACTGGGAGTATATGTATGAAGGAGCTCAGAGAGGTAGGGCGGTGCAAGACCATGGAGGGATTTCACCCTTTAACGTCTGAATCGATTTCCAATTGTGGAAAAAAAAAATTTGACTTTGTTTTTTTCTGTCAAGTAGATAGTATTTTGGTTGCATTTTGGAGTGAGGGGGGTTTGATGCAAATTTGCATCAATAGGCATCTAGGGGTTAAAAACAAATAAAAGCATTTTAAACTGCGTTCTAAAAAGGACAGACTGTCAATGGAGCGACTCTAAATTGGAGAAATGTGTTCATGTTTATGAGTGCCCCTTAAAAGACGCACAGCGGCATTTTGAACTCAAATGGCAATAAACTTCTTGAATCTTGAATCAAATCACAACGCTGTCCCCAAAAACCACAGTATGACTTTTAAAATAGTGCAGAGGTCTCTTTTAGTCCAAAATTTTCTCTGTGGCTGAGTTGCAGGATGTTTGACAGTATATGACGACAGGTCTTTGTCTGATACAGGAAGTAGATGTACCCGACTGATTAAACCATATGCTACATCCTGCTGATGAAAAACAAAAAAACAAAACTACATACCTACAGTTTGCAGTGCTGCTCTAAGTATCACAATGATATCTGTGGTGTTTTACCAGATAAAATCAGTAGTACCAACCCGCGTGTGATAGAAGATCAGAGAGCCAGGCAGCTGTGCATTGATGTTCGTCACTCGCTGTTCTACGAGACCTGTGCCACGTATGGGTTCAATGTCGATCGAGTGTTTTCAGAGGGTGAGTTGATTTTATCTGTGCTGTCAATATCCTTCAGCCCACATACACAGCAAGAACAGCCTGAAGAGGGTCAAAAGTACACACCTTAGAGTTTCAATCCATAAATAGTCATGTGTTTCAGTTACTGTTGTGTGTTTATTTCAGCCGCTCAAAAAATTGTAACTCAGAAGAAACAGGCAGCTCTGCAGGCCTGTAAGTCTCTTCCAAACTCCCCCAGTCACTCTGGAGGCTCCACACCTGGATCAGCATCGTTCCCCAGTCAGGTATCACATCTTTACACACCTTATGGGGCAATAATTTAGCTCTGAGGTTCTCATTCACAAAGGGTTATAATGCACCAGTAAAAAGCATTAACATAATACTAATGAACAGCAAGGTTCAGGTGTTTTTACAGTTCCTCTGTTTGAGTGAACAATCATTTTCTAGTCTAGACAGATATTACATAAGGCTTAATAAAAATAGTACATAAATGAATGTCATCTGATGTGGCCACGCTGGTGTGCTCTTCAGAACCGAAGTGCTGTTCCACTCTGGTTGAACAGTTCTGTTTGTTCGTCTCAGAGGTTTTTCTTTCATCTATACACCCTGATGTCCTGCTGTTATTTTGCCTCTGAATCATTGATCAGAAATGATTATTTAAGGACCAGATTAGTTCCGTGTGATGTATACATTTTCTCAAAGGATTTCTCGAGTCTTTGTACGAAGAAGGAGGTTTGTGCTGGACTGGACAGTTTCAGTGCTTAAGAATTCTTCTGAGGTTACAGATATTACAAAGTTAAATCATCCATCACAGCAGAATCTCATTTTCAAAACCGTCTTCAGGATCGTTCATCACGTCCTCCGCATCTGTCCAAGCTCCATGAGTATCACATTCCACTCGTTCACAACGATCGACGCCTGAAAAATTTATACCGTTGATCATCTTCCTTTTTTTGTGAATCTGTTTTACTCGTTTCATCTGACAGTGTCACTTCCAGCCCATTCTCACCTTCTCCATCTCTTCCCTCACACCTCCATTCCAACCCCCGCCTCCACTCCTGAACTCTTGACCTCACCATCCACTCCCCCCACCTCCTCTCAGGCCAGTAATGGCCCGAGTAGCGGCTACGCCTACTCCCTTCCCTCCACTCCGGTGGTCAGTCACAGAGAGCTGCGGGTTGCACAGGGAGAGGGGGTAAGCAGTGGCAGCTCACGTTCTCTGAAGAACATCCCCAGACGGCCCTCCCTCTTCAAGGTCAGTTGTTGCCAACTGTCTGTGTCTGACACCTTTTAGTTTCCTGTCATCTCTCACTATCATTTCACTCCACTCCACTCTCTCTTACACTCAAATCTTCTGTGACGTTCTAAATCATCCCTGCTGTTGCTTTCCTTTCAGAACCGAGATACGGAAAAGAAATCAGGTGATGCTAAAGGAGACCTGAGCAGCCTACGGGGCATTCCGATCAAACAGGTTCGACACGCATTACAAATTATATACAAATCCACAATATTTATTCTTGTTTGTCTAGAGCACAATCTTTTCTGCCAAATTGTACTTTACCACCAAGGTGGGAACAAAGTGAACAAAAATCTACTTTTCTGTTCATTTTGTCTTACATAAGCAGCACAGAAAAATCTGTTGTTTCATCCATTTCAACCTTTCTCAAGGGTGTTCTATTAATACTGTGCAAGCGCTTTCAGCCATTGTAGTTGAACCACTCTTTCTGTTACACTTTGAAGCGATCACCTTTTGTTGTGCCGTCTAAATTTAGGCAGGTGCAGTGTTGTTTGTTGCAAGTGTGGTGACCTTCCTCCTTGTTTCTGACAGAGCATCCTCTACAAGAGAAGTGGGAGTTCTTTGAATAAGGAATGGAAGAAGAAATACGTCACTCTGTCCAACAATGGCACACTGTCTTACCACTCAAGCTCCAGTGTAAGAGAACACCACAAGGCTGATCAATAGAGCAGTAAAACACAGTGCATCAGCAAACGGCTCGGGGGCCTTGGGTGCACAGAGAATATTTGCAGCTTTAGTTAGTTGTTACAAGCCTTATTTTTCTTAAAAAGGTCTATTATTACTTAAAACTCTCCGGGGCCATGTAGTGAGGCTGCGTATTTGAATCTTTTTTGTGCATATTGTCTTTATTTTGCTGAAGAGAGACAAAATATAGGACTGAAGATAACTGATTTGTACGGTCGTTCATCACTTGTGTCTAACAGCTCTAAAATAAATCACATCATAAGAAGATTCACACATTTGAAGTGATAAAATCAGGTTGTTTTAAGAGTTGCATGAAGGCTCAAAGAAGTTGATTTGTTGAATTTCTGAAATTTGCTTGTTTTGTGGATTTTCTCATAATGTTCAGACTTCTATTACCTCAGCCTGCTGCGAGTATAAGTTGTCTAGAATTGGTTTTTATGACACAGAACAGAACCTAATATTTGAATAAAATATGTTGCAAATTCAGAGGAAAATCAAGGGATTTGTTGACAGTAGACTCCAAATTTTTTGAATTTCAAGATATATATGTGCATTTAAGTTTAAAATAAAAGTTAAAAAGTATACATTTTTTCTGTGTAAGATATTAATGTAATTACTGATAAAATTTATCCTCACATGAAAGACAAAAAAGACATGAGACAGACATATTTTGCGCATTTTTGTGTTTTATTGTCATATATTTGTGGTGATAATTAACAAAAATAAACAGTTACTTCATTTTTCTTTAAACATATTACTAAAATAATTAGGATTTGTGCTTTAGACTTTTTATTGTCATTGTCTTTAACATTGGTTTTCTATGTGCCTGGTTTAATTTTGCCATATTTATGCCGCTTTATGTTTTTTTTTAGGATTACACACAGAACATTCATGGAAAGGAGATTGACCTGCTGCGTGTGACGGTTAAAGTTCCTGGGAAACGTCCTCCAAGAGCCGTGGCTCCTGCGGGGCCCTCACCCGTCCCTCCCACCTCTGTACCTGGTCTCAACGGCCTGAGTAAAGAGCAGACGGCGGCTGAAAACACCAGTACAGGTAACGTCTGCTGCCATGTGTGCAGCTCTGTGGTAGCCTTAGTTTGATTAGTTTTACTATTGTAAAGCCTCATGATCACACAAAGAAATGAGGTGGCACCATGTAATTCAGCTCTTAATATGTATGTATTAAACTGTATGGTTATGTTATGAAACTAATCACACTGTTATGTAATTAGTAATTAGGTTAGCAATTTATATGTAGGAAGAATTCAAGAGCTCAACCAATAAATAAGAAATAAGAAACAAATAGAAACCAGATATATTGCATAAGAATTCAGTTATGCAAGATGCAATAAATGGTGATAATAGAAAATGTCTTAATTTAATTCACTTAATGTGTATTTCAAAAAAAAAAAACAAAAAGAGTCAAACACTAACTCTTCACATGTACATTTCCACTGAGAGCTGTCTCATACTCATCAGCACATTTAACACAAATAATTTTGAGGAACTCAACTTGTGAAGAATATGAAGATACTGTGAACTCGGCTGAATAAAAAGAGCACGGAAGAAAATGTAATATCAGAAAGAACATGTCTGAAAATGGAGCTGTATCTGCCACAGTAGTGGCTAACAAAATAAAACCATTTAGAAATTACAAATAGAAATAAATGTTTCTGAAAGGTTTCCATCTACAGATTAGCTAAAGTTACAGTTGAAAGTTTTACTTTCTGCAAATATGTTAAAGAGTCATGAACCTGGGGAAATGATATTTGAGAACAATATGATATTTTAAATGATATACAAATGCAATTTCTAAAAAAAAATTCTACATTTTCTAAAATACAATAAAAGTGCAAATGTGTTTATTGTTAGTCTGTTTTTTTGTCTGCATTTATTCTCATAGTTTGCCACCACAAACAGGGTGTCATCTTTTTATGAGATTGATGTATATTTTATTCTTGCAGCCAAATATTTTAATAATTAGTGTCTGACCATCACCAGCCCTCCCTGAAAACTGTCATTCTTTATTAGATTTTCATATTAAGAGCCAGAGAAGGCAGTGCTGCACCACAGTGAGTTAAGGGAGACACCAATAGAAGATAGCAAAACAAAAGACGAAAGGGCAGGGGGGGCTACCTACCTACCTACCTAAGTAGTGCTATTTAGGATGCAGGAGTGATAGAGACTGTGTTAATCCCAACAACAACTGACACGACTTCCAAAAACAGCACCGAAAACAAACAAAACCAAAAACAAACAAAAAAAGAAAAACAGTTTTAAGCACTTGAATTATGGAGGGCTTCATAGTTTAAAGTACGTCATCACAGGAAATGAGTGAGGGAAGACTGTACAGAGTGCATGAATTTAGTGTAAAATCCAGAGAGTGATTCCAGAGAGTTGTTAGTCTGTTTACGCCTTTATTTTTCTGCCAAAAGGTCAGAGAAAAGATTGTCTCTTTTTCACTGATTGCTGAAGAAACATATATTTTGATGGCGGAAACACTCAGGTTACAGAGAAGTTACTTAAGAAACTTTTCCAGAAATGTGGAAGTATTTTAAGCATTGCAAATATATACATACATTTCATTAAGTTCCATCTTATTCCTTCCATTCCATTCCTTCCTACTAAATAATTAAATATTGCATTGCTTTTAATTATAAAGACAATAGTAAACATGATGCATTATTTGGCATCGTATTTTATAAACAGAAATATGTGATTCTCCCACATTATATAAATAAGATCTGCTGTTTATGAAATTCCCACTTCCTCTTTTTTTTTTATCAGTTCCTCAGTTGTGTCCGAACACACTGTCGGTTGTCGATGACCGGTCCGGTGGTTTGTCTCCTCAAGGGGGAGACAGAGGACTTCAGCGCTGCGCCTCCTCATTATCCACCAAAGCACAAAGTGTTGGTATGTACAGCACGAAAAAAACAAAAAAAAACAACAGATTAACAGCCTTCTGTACATTAGCAGTGCTGATATATGTGATTCATCATTTTGCACCAATGGCAGATGCTCTTGAAGGAACAGCTGGTCCTTTTGCTGGGAAAGACTCTGGCCAGGCGTCTCCCATGAGCGACCGGAAGAAGAACAGGAGGAAGAAGAGCATGAACCAGAAAGGAGATGCAGCCGTTGGACAAGCAGAAGGTAAATTAAAGATGTAATGTTGATATTTTAGTCTGTTTTATATTTTAACTTGTTTTATTGATTTGATTTTAATGCTTTAATGCTTTTATTTTGTATTGTGTTTCTACAGTGTTCTGTATAGCACTTTGGTCCACTGTGGTTGTTTTAAAGTGCTTTATAAATAAAGTTGGATTGGATGTACATTTGCATTTATTTATTTATGTTACTCTGATGAGCAGTGATTTACACATATAGTCTGTTGATAATAGGAATGATGAATGAATGATGAAAGTAAATATGACACTAGTAAAAATATGTGCATTCATTCTTTTGAACTTTCTCATGAGAAAGGCTATTTTCAAGCCAACTTCTGTCTTCTACCTCTGTCTCTTCTGTAAAAATATTTACAGAACACAGTATGTCTTTCTCTGATGTTTTCTTAACTGCCTATTCTTAACACTTATGCACTTTTCTGTCTCTTTTCTTTCCTCTTTCTGTGCTTATCTCTTGCTCTGCAGCCAAACGCAAAATGTGGAAATTAAAGAGCTTTGGTAGCTTGAGAAACATTAATAAGACAGGTAACATGTGAGGGGGACGGACTGAAACAGCTCATGCTTTTATTAATAGCACACATTGTTGTTTCTCTGTCTGCTTCCTTTTGTGCACGCTCGATGTTCTGCCCCTCATTGTGTCGTGTTCACATTAATATCCATGCATTAAAAATGTTTTGTGTTTTTTTTTAATTGCTACTTTTTTCTTCATTGATTGCTTTTCCCATTTTTAAGCCCTTTGTTTTAACTCAGTGCAAGATATTCGGAGACAAACTTATTTTTCATGTCTGTTTCTGCAGAGGAGGAGAATGCAGACTTCATTATAGTGTCATTCACGGGGCAGACGTGGCACTTCGAGGCTCAGAGTCAGGAAGAGAGGGATTCCTGGGTGACTGCGATCGAGAGCCAGATCCTGGCAAGTCTGCAGTCCTGCGAGAGTGGCAGAAACAAGGTTCAGCTCTTAATTATGTACATTCTATAGTAAACACTTTTTGCAGACTTGCTAGAGGTGTGAATCTTCACTAACATAGTGATTCAGTTAGATTAAAATGCACGACAAGTATCCCATCCTCAGCTGTAAAAGGATATGATTTCAAGTAGTCAAGTAAATATGAGCATCTTTCTATTTGGACAGCACCTTCAAAAGTGAGATTAGATGGACTATAAAATCAGAGGAGGCAAAAGTACTCCCATTCTGTACTTAAGTAGAAGTACAGTTACTTTGGTGAAAAAATACTCTCATAA
>JAQQZY010000027.1:7760795-7781636 GCA_030068375.1 Ostorhinchus rueppellii | reverse complement strand
AAGTAAAGTACAGATACCTAAAAAATCTACTTAAGTACAGTAACGAAGTACTTCTACTTAGTTACTTGCCACCTCTGTATAAAATACATATGCTCATACCTTACCTTTATTTAAACAACAATGAGGTTTAGACACACAGGTTTACAACCATATATGCATTCAAACACCATACATTTCATTATAAACTACTTTAGTTTAGTTTAGTATAATTAGTTTAGTAAGTTTAGTTTAGTTTATAAAAAAGAAAAAAGAAAGACAGAAAAAAATCTGCTTCTACATTTTAACAGAATGTCGACATTATGAATGAAATGAGCAGAAAGAAGAACAATCTTACATTTTTTGCCCCATATATAATACAATACAATATGTGCCATCATTCACTTCTGTAATTCATCATTTATAACCCAATATCATTCAAAACAGCATTACGTTGAACACTGTCCAGGTTCATTTCCACTTCCTCCTTAGTCTGTTGAATTTAATGGATTTACTAATTTGAATACATAATGCCACTTGTTTCATAAACAAACAAAAAAAAATGGGATATTTTTCATATAAAGCATGGTGGAGGAATGTGGCTTTGTTTTTTTTTATTATAGACTTTTTGTAACACAAGGGACTTTATTAATTCAAAATGGCATGTAAAGGGTTAAATAAATGATAATTGCAGTTCATTCATCAAAATCATCAATAATCACAAATGAGGAAATATCAGATAAAAATTATATTAAATAAATCATGTGAATAATCTGTGAGTCTTTTTGAATCACTTTGAAATCACACTGTAAAAAGTAAAATATTGAATCAACTTAAATTTTTTCCTTCAATAGGTCACACATTAAAAAAAAAAAATTGTTGAGTGAACCAGATTAAATTATATTGAATGTAATTGAATGTAATTTAATCTGGTTCACTCAACTACATTTTTCATGTGTGACCTATTGAAGAAACATTTTTAAGTTGATTCAGTGTTTTACTTTTTACAGTGCAGTATGAGTATCAGTGTTATTCACCTCAGTATGTGAATGTTGCAAAACAACAACAGAGCTGCTAATAGTCCCTCTGATGATTCAGCTACGAGTTGAAGTGATAAAATTCCACACCTCTAGTAGTTTCATGTCATTTGTTACCTCCGAAAATCCCATAATCCAGTATTATATAGACATTACTAAACGCTTCGGATTCAATACACATTTACAGGCATTACATTGTGTGTGAATGCCTGTTTATGTGTGTGTTTATCTTTGTGTTTGTGATTATGCAGGCACGGCGGAGCAGCCAGAGTGAGGCTGTAGCGCTGCAGGCCATCCGCAACGCCAAAGGCAACGGTCTGTGCGTGGACTGTGAAGCACCAAGTGAGTTCAGAAATGCCTGCATCATTCCCTCCAGCTGCAGATTTTGACTTCATTCTTCCTCCAGAGCCACTCAGCCACTTCTCTGTTGGCTCTTTACAACCATCTTACATTTGTACTGTCTGTCTTTTCTTGCAGATCCCACCTGGGCCAGTCTTAATCTGGGTGCACTCATCTGCATCGAGTGTTCAGGGATCCACCGAAACCTGGGAACTCACCTGTCTCGTGTTCGCTCGCTGGATCTGGATGACTGGCCTGGAGAACTCACACAGGTCCTGGCTGCTATTGGGAACCACATGGCCAACAGCATCTGGGAGTGCTGCACCCAGGGCAGGACCAAACCCACCCCGAATGCAACACGGTGGGTCCATCTGAACTCAACTGAAGGCACTTTATTCAGTCATCACATATAGTAGACAATGTAACAGAGTTAGGCACACTGTAAAAAGTAAAACATTGAATCAACTTCAAAATTTTTCTTCAATAGGTCACAAATAAAAAAAATGAGTCGAGTGAACCAAATTAAATTACATGAAATAAAATAATGAATGCATTTAATCTAATTTAATTTGTTTCACTCAACTTTTTTTTGTATTTGTGACCTATTGAAGAACATTTTTTAAAGTTGATTCAATGTTTTACTTTTTACAGTGTGCCTTTAATGTTGTGACAAACAAACTGAGGGAAAAGCACAATTATTTTATGTGCCTGTCTGCATTTATATTGTTTTGGAAATCAAAAGTAAATGTTATATTTTAATATGAAAATTTGCATCTATATTGACCCCTCATGTGGACAAGTGTTAAAATGAACATTTCTCTCCAAGAACTTAAATCAGTGCATCTGGTACTTATTCAGATTGTATGTTGCAGTTCTAATACTGCTGTTTTGACCATGTCAATAAACAATAAATAAGTAAATAAATAAAAATGAAATAAAATTGATATTTACATTGTTCCAGAATTTATCCTAAAACAGTTTTAATACATTATGTACATCTTTTATTATAATTATAATACCTTTCAGATCATACATAGTCTCATGTATCAAATAAAAGAAAAAAAATAGTGCACAGAAGGAACTTAATTATTTGCAGGATTTTACTATTCAGCAAATCATTTGTTTAAAAAGACACAGAAACCAGGTCTGTAGCATACTTTGACACCTCACATGAGTTAGCCTTTGTGTGCATATTATGTATGACACTGAATATGTGTTTTTTTATTTTTTATTTTTTCCAGCAATTTAAACATACATACATACAAGTGCCAAGTCGTTAGTCGAGATATAACTCACAGAATGAAATATTGGATATGCATATAACCACATGTAGGGCCTATAAAATATGCAAGTGCTTTGTGTTCATTTTCTTTTATCTTTTATTCCTTAAGATACAAATGACAATACATTTTTGTTTGTATATACGTGTGTACATGTGGTTGTGTATGTGTGTGTGTGTGTGTGTGTGTGTGTGTGTGTGTGTGTGTGTGTGTGTGTGTGTGTGTGTGTGTGTGTGTGTTTTCCAGTGAGGAACGAGAGTCTTGGATTCGGGCTAAGTATGAACAACGAGCGTTTGTTGCGCCTCTTCAGCCGGCGTTGAGTAACCATTTGCCCGAGGACAGTATGCCAGAGTGGCTGCTGTCTGCAGTGACTGAGAGAGATCTGCCCAGGCTGCTGCTTCTCCTGGCTCACAGCAACAAGGAACAGATCAACGCTCAACCAGCTGGGCTGCCTTCGCCGCCTCACACTGCCCTGCACGCTGCTTGTCAGCACGGAGACGTAGTCATGACCCAGCTGCTTGTATGGGTGGGTTTCACCTCTCATGTTTAATACTGGCCCCTCATGTGGCACTTACTGTAAATAGGTTAAGTAGAGCGCAGGAAATAGAATCAAACAATACAGGGAATATTACAGGTCATAGGTACATGGTCAGGAATGTTCACATATAGCTCTGGAAATTATTAAGAGACCACTTAAAAAGTCCACACACAAGCACCATTGAAAACCTCTGGAATGTGATCAAGAGGAAGATGGATGGTTCCAAACATCAAAGAAAGCCGAGCTGTTGCCTTTTTGTGCCAAGAGTGGCTTAAAGAAACAAACAGTGATGTGAAACAGTGGTGGAGAACATCACAAGCTGCGTGAAAGTTGGGAGTGAAAATCAGGGTTATTCTTCCAAACACTCACATCTGAGTTTGTGTTGTGTCGTTGAAAGATGAATATTATATATTTTTTTTAAATTGTTGATAAAACCAGTTAATCGGGGTTATTCCTCCAAACACATCAGAGTTTGTGTTGTGTCATTTAAAGATAAATACTATACTTTTTAAAAAATTGTTGATAAAACCAGTGGATAGAATTAAGCAAATATTTGTTTTACTGAAACATACTTAAATATAATAAAACCAGCGGGCTCTTTCTTTTTTCCATAGCTGTTTGGGTTGAATTTGTGTCAACAAGTTGGGGAAGTCCTCTTCTTATTTCAGCATGACCATGCTCTCATAGTTTGGTCTAGAAAATATGTCATGTCAAGATGGATAATAAACTGCTCAGCATCAGTGACCAGCATCACTAATGTTCCTATGGAGCAAAACCCACACACTTCAATGTTTTCAAAGGTTCAGGCTGATATTGTTGCATATTTATGTCTGCATAAAAAGTCACAAGTCATAAAATAATATTTAATGTACACATATGGGTAACTCTTTATCAGAAATGTGCAAATAATATACCCAAGTAATACTTAGCTAATGCATGGTTTAATGAGTGAGTGCAGGATATATGATAAATTAACAAATTAGCAAGTCACTGTAATTTAATATAATAATTCAGATATCCATATATGAATTGGAATACATATATTGTTTGTGTGTGTGTGTGTGTGTGTGTGTGTGTGTGTGTGTGTGTGTGTGCGTGTGTGTGTTAGGGTGATTAAGGTGATTAGGGTGATTAAGGTTTGATTAGTTTGGTTTGAATTAGGTAACTGAAGGGTACATTTTAGAGAAGCTCAGTACCAAACTCTGAAATAATATTTTGTGTGACTGGAAACTAGCTAAAAAGATGCTTCAACGTGTTTCAGCTATTTTACATCCAGACTACATTTTACATTCCGTTACAATTTAGCTCAACTACCATATCAGAAAACATTTACAACCATCATGACTGAAATTAAAATACAGTCACATAGGCCAAACCACTTCACCACACATTCACACAGAAAGCACAGGGGGTTTACTTGACAACTATTTGTGTTGTTTTCAGTTTCAGTCATGCTGTAAAAATGATGTACAGTAATGATATTCCTTTACTTGACATTGACTTTCTGCACTGCTTCTCAAACCATTCTCCTGATCTGCTCTTGTCTTCCAAATAGTTCCCATTTGGAGCCATAATTGCTGTGTGTTACCTTCACTTACTATATAGGAATCACAGTTAATTCTTGTAACTGTTAATTCTTATAGTTTAACTTATAAACAGGTTGATATTGAAGGAAAAATATTTTTAAAAGGAGGCTAAAGTTACTTTAAATCACATTTGAAGTCTCTCGATAAATTCTAGAGGTATTTTTATTTGTAGTGGTATTTTGACAGTATTTTACCCTAAGTAATTAATGTTTACTTTATATATAAGCTTATAAGATTAAGTAAATGTCTTGCTTCTCTTTTTTTCTCTTTTTTCACAGTATGGAATCGATGTGAAAGTGAAAGACAGCCAGGGTCAGACTGCAATAATGCTGGCCAGAAAAACAGGAAGTAAAGGCTGCATTGATATCCTACTCCAACACGGCTGTCCCAATGAGACCTCCCCGACCACTGCCACTCCTGTCCTCTCCCGTCGGTCCAGCACTGCCAGCCTGGGACGAACCAGCTCCAGGAAGCGGGTGTCATAGCATGGACCAGGAGAATGTCACAGATTATAAACCTTTTAACAATGTGGATCCAGGCAAACCTGAATTTGAAGGGTGTAGGAAAATAACTACGGACAGAATTATATACCATAGTACTAAGGATTTAAAAGAGTTTCTGAAGACTGAACAACATATCAAACAACTTAAAAGCAATATTCCTTCAATTTGTTGACATATTGCTGAAATACTGTGTTGTTGACCTCATTTCAAAATGACTCAAGTAGAACTTTGTAGCTGTCTACTGTCATTTTACAACAGACAGTCGAACTGCATCTGTTTCACTTCCTCCAGAAGAAGTGCAATAATCCAGCGATGATGAAAAGCAACAAGTTTTGAGCGTGGATAGAGTGAAATTTTTGGAGATGACTGTATGGCCACACTTGTGAGAGAAGTGATAGTTGAACGAGAAGATGATGCTTTTATTCAGATTTGTTGTGACTGGACCAAAACAATTTTTCCCCCTTTGGCTTTACAGATAAAACATAAACCTACAATATGTCATGTTGTTAGTTATGTGTGCCTGTTCCAGCAGTTAAGGTCGGTTTAACCAATATAAACAGTTTTTCAGTGATGAATCAGCTCAGATAATTATGGCATTCTTAGACTAGATAAATTAATGGTTTGGAATATGAAATATGTCAGTGTTACTCTCACAGGTCAAAGATATGGCGTTTTAATATAGTGTAAATGTACCTATACTACATACTGTACTTAATGTTAAACTCTGTAACAAAGCCACAACTGAAAAGTCAGACTCAATTTTGTAAATGATTTCTTACTGGTAGTTTTGAAAATATGTCAGATTTGGGTTTTGTTTTGTTTTTCCATTGTCTTTTATAATTTCCTATTATTTACATGTCAAGCAAGAGTAACGAGTAAGCACATGGTTTTCATTATAACATGTGTCCGCATTTTTGATTTAGGATAGCAAAGGATGAGATGAAGACAATGACATGACTCATTCATATCACTGTTGTGTAGGTCTATCCCATATGTTTACGGTGAACTATGAACTGGTCGCCGGTGTCAGTGTTATTTTTGACACTGTGTGAATCCCTTATGAGCTAAAAGAAATGACCACAATGAAATAAACTTTTTTATTAGCATTATTATGATCATTTGTCGTGTTTTGCTTCCTCTTCGTGGCTGCCAGCAGTGACCTGTAGTGACTCATTCAAACAGCATGAGGCGCCATTTCCTGGATTTAGGGCTATTGTTGACATACGTCATCATAGCGCGACGTAAGACAAGAAGGGCTGTAATTATAATACATTTTATAATCCGTGGACGTGTCTCTGAAATTACAAGAATAAAGAAGAGTGTTCTGCGCAGACAAACGTTTTCAAATGAGTAAGTTGATAAACAGATGAAATACATTGCATATTTACAAGAAGATCTTTTCTCGCGAATAATATCTGCATGGTTTAGATGGTAGTTAACAGAGTTAAAATAATGCAGACAAAAGTGGCTAAGCTCTGCTAGCTTCTCCTGAATTAATGTGACCACGGCTTTAAATATGATATATTAATGCCGTTATTCATTGTTTCTATATTTTCCTCGTATAATAATGTGATGAAGTTTATGTAATGCACATCTACAACATTGTGCTGACAAGTAAGTTTATTGTTACTCAACTTATGTTAAACATAAAAAAATATCACATAAATACTGAAAAATGTAAATCTATAGCTTTTATAATCTTCCACGCTGCTTATGTTTGGAGGCAGATGTTGACATAGATTTAAAGTTACTTGACAAACCTGTTGTTTCTGTTAATGAATTGATCATATGAAAAATACCAATTGTGTGTTTTAAGTGATGCATGTTGATTAGACATAAAAGAAAAATCTAATTATGTGATTCTGACTCGTGCTGAGTTGCACAACAAGTTTGTCTGGTGAGTGTTACTTTTATACAGAATCACACTACTGGGTTTATAGACTTCCTATTTAAATCTTTTTCATTTGACCTTACTAAATGTATCTTTGACTCTCTTGTAATTGGAATTTGACTATGCGATGGTCTCAGGCCTCAAGTCCAATTTGTGTTTTGTAATTAACTGGTAGTTGGGTAGGGTCTTTCAGGAGAGGTAGCTGACACTTCAGTTGCTGTGAATTTTTCATCAGTTAGAATTGACTGGGCTGTCAGTCACCATCCTTTCATCCTCCCTGGGATGCTTGTTTGGTTTCACTTTGGTTTATTGATCTGTTCTGAAACTGTACAGGTTCACACACACCCTCACACCACACACATTACTGATGACCTCATTTGACTTGTTATATTTACTTTCAGGGTCTTGTCTCCGTGTTTTAACCTTTCTCTGAGCCAGGTTGTGACAAGATGAGTGGATGGGTGCTTGTCTGGGAATAAAAGTAATTTGTGCTAGTTATTTGTTTATGATAGCTCACTCAAAATTGCTAGGTTTAACAATAATTGAAGCTACAGGGTTTTTTTTGTATGTCTTATATGCTATGTATTCAAGGCCATCGAAATGAAACATTTAGATGAAAATAACAGTTTTTTTCTCTTTCTGCAGGTAGACTGTAGTGCTTGAGCAGCTGCAGCTACAGGGATGAGGATCCGACTTCAGGGTCCCAGCTATGCTGCCAGCCTCCTCATTGAGCTCAACCGCTGTCGACAGTTACGTCGCTACTGCGATGTGCTCCTACAAGTTGGAAACCGCACATTTGCAGCACACCGTGCTGTACTGGCCTGTGCTGGGACTTATTTTGGCAACCTCTTTGCCCGGGCTCCGGCATCTTCCACTGCTGCCTTTTCTTTGGAATTTATTTCTCCTGCCAATTTTGAGAAAGTGCTCACATTTGTGTACACAGGAGAGATCTTGATTGACCTCATAGATGTTGGGGTTCTGTATGAACTTGCTGAGAGGCTAGGGGTTAGCGAACTGGTGAAGGCTTGTCATGCCACCTTCCCTGATTTGCAGGCTTCTGTGTCTGCAAACTGCAAAGTAAGCAGTCCTGGAGACCCCTCACTGGACACAAGCATGGTTGCTGCTGCTTCCACAGTGGCCTCTGTTAGTGCTGCCTCTGTATCTGCATCGTCTGCATGCTCCTCTGCTGCCTCCTGCTCATCTCTGTCTTCATCAGTTGGTCTGTCAGCTGCCCCAACCCCTGCTGCTCCCTCCCCATTCTTCCAAACCAGGGCAGGCAGAACCAGCAGTGAAGCTCATACTGGTGCTGGTAATTTGTCTCTGGACCTCAAAGCAGAAGACCTCCAGTCTCATGTAGGATATGGGCAGATGGCAGCAGACCACGAACTCTCAGGAGGGCATACTCTTTTGACCAGCAGTCATTCCACTCACAGTGATACTGTGCTGCCTCCAGCTCCTGTGCTCCATTTGAAGACTGAGCAGGGAGTGGAGGAAGAGGTGGGTGGTGGCAGCTGTGTAGAAGCTGGAAGACATGGACAAATGATGGTCTCTGAGAGCCTGAGGAGTGAACCTGTGCAGTCTGACTCCTGCTCTTTTCCTGACTCCTCGGCTCAGATTGGTACTGAAGCCTGTGCTGCTACATCATCCTCAGGTGAGACCCTTGGCAGCGTACAGGTGGGAGTTGTTGAAGGTGGGGTGGCAGACGTGTCGAGAGACAACAGCCTTTTTGTAGAAGCAGAGGAGGGGGAACATGGGGAAGAGAGGGAAGCTCTGCAAGGAAATGGAGGGATGGCAGTACCAGAGGAGGAGCAGTGGAGGCAACTGGCAGGTGAGATCATCGAACTGAGTGATGATGAGAATTACATGGATGAGGGAGATGAAGAAGAAGATGACGAAGATGACCTTGTGTGTCTGGAAAACAGGGAAGGAGCAAACTCAAGTCAACAGGTAAAGCCATTGGCCAAGAGCTGTACTGTGCAATCTATGATAGTTTTAACACGCATTTGTGGATATATCTACATGGTAAATGTTTGCCAAAAATAATCCTGAGCATATGTGGTTTCTTTATTTATAGGTAGATGACAGTTTTTGATAAAGTGGCATGATCAGAGACCACAGGTGTTCAGCTGTACCGTGTGTCCTTGCATTTTACACAGAAATTCCTCCAGATTACCTGAATATATTAAGTGTCCGTTGTACTGTTGAGAGTGAAATATCTAAATCTCCTCCTGTATTTCATTGACAAAAGTTGTCAATGATTTTTTCACACATGGTCATTCTTGGCTCCTAAAGTGGTAGAATTTATTGTGTATTTATAAATCCCATGATGCAGGCAACAAAAAATTACAGTTCTGATATCATTTTCATATTGTTTACAATAAAAAGCAAATCATGGTACATTTAGAAGTCACTGTTTTCTGTTTGTGTGTGCATTTTACGATCTAATTTGGGGTTTTATACAGATAATATTCTTCCTTCTTCAGGTGTCAGTGGATGTCTTTTCATGTAAAGCTTGCACAGTGCCTCTCCCAGCTGACCCAGCTGCCATCAGAAGCCATGCAGAGTCCCATCTGACAGACCAGGGACTCTGCAGGGTGTGTGGAGCCTCATTTCCAGACCAAGCTGCCGGCGTCACACACTCCCTTTCCCACATCGGAGTGCAGCTTTTCACCTGTGACATGTGCCGCTTACAGTTTTGTAGCTTAAACAAACTACTGCGCCACCACCGGCAGGCAGCCTCCTGTTATGCCATATCACCAGCGTCACTGACCACCCAAGGCATGGGCTGTGAACTGCAGTGTGCCGTTTGCTCCAAAACCCTCAGCAAAGACTTCCAGGTTAGTGGCTCAAACTTATTTTGTCAGTATTTCAGCATGCAAACTGCATCCCAGGAAGATATGTTTGAACTGAGAGTGTTAAAAAAAACTACAACTTTAATTGCTTTTTCCTTTTACTTATCTCTCTCAGGTCAAATCCACCACATTTGTACAATATTAAGTCCGCTTCTTGAATGAGTTTGAACAAACAGCAGCATACAATGAGATTACCCTCTAAAACCTATAACTGTTTTACTTCACTCTTTTTCATAAACAAATGGGTCAGTGCAAACAAAATTCATTGTATCTGTGTTTACAAAGACAACTAAAATGCTTTGTCATGCAACCAGTATAACTTATTTGGCAGCTCCTTGTTTTCTGAACTGCAATATTTCCGAGGTTTTGATGACAATAATTGAATTTACAAAGCTCCACCCTGTCATTCATATGTACAAATGGAAAAAAAAAAAAAACAAATGGAAAAATTAGAACAGGAACAAACAGTGCATGTACCTGTACATTCACCTTCATGAGTGATTCACTTGAGAGCCATTCATTAATTCAGGCCAGTTTTTAAAATGTAAGAATTTGTACAAAATAAGCTTCACAAATTGTAACACCTCATTCAACCACTTTGCATGCATTCACTTAAGCATTAGTAGATATTTTAGGGGATAAAACTATTGAAAAGACAAACAGTGTAATACAACATAATCAGCATAAACAATTGATAACGCAGTAGACAATTTATAGTACATTTGCATGAACGTACCAAAGTAGTAACATTTTGCTCAAAGAAAGCTTTGTGCTTTTATGATGTTCATAAATAACTGGCTGATGTGAGGCACTTTGTTGTCAAAAAAACTTGGGGGGCTAATTATGTTTGCAGCCTTCAGGTACATTTTTTAGAGAGGAAAAAATATTCTTTTATCTAACTCAAGATAAAAGACAGAATAAGTAACTGTGTTTGTTTTTTGTTTTTTTATGACTTGCATTTTTTTTATTTTCTTTTTCCAAACATATCACATCTACTATTAACATTAGAGCATTGGTACATTACCCATCTGACTGCCCAGCCACCTGTAACAAGAAGGGGTCTTCATATTGATACAGTGGCTTTATATCCCACACACACACTTTGAGTATCCATGTATATAATGTATACATACACCATAAATATCTACACAGAGGTGTGTAATCATAATCATCATCACACACACACACACACACACACACATACATACATACATACATACATACATACATACATACATAAGGCATGTGATCATTGTATTTCAGTGTGCATCCTCTTGGTCTTTAGTTTATAAAATCTAAAGCTCCATTTCAAAAAATATTTTTCTATCCTGTCCTGCATCCTTTATGACATTCTTTCTTATGCCACTACTTTTCCTACTTCCATCATCCACCCCTGGAATGGAGGTTCTTCATATTTCTTCCAGTTCCTTTTGATAATTTGTCGTCCAGTCATTACAACAGTCTGTCTTTCAACAGTCATTCTTTCAGTGGTTTGGGAAATGCAAACAGCACTTCAGGATCTCCTAATATAAGTAGCTTGGGGCCACACCATAAATTGGCTTTTTATACGATTAACAACATACCTATAAATCTTTAACCAATATTGTTTAATTTTAGGGCATATCCACAGCACAGGCATCAGTCTACCTCCATCTACACTGTACTTCCAGCAGGTATCTGATTCCTTTAAGCCCAGTCTGTACAGCCTACTTGGGGTCCAATAAAACCTATGCAGGGTCTTAAATTGAATAAGTCTGACTCTCAGTTCCCTTGACATTATTTTAAAGTTGCCACACACCTTAATCCAATCCTGCTCTTCATTTAATACCCCCAGGTCTCTCTCCCTTGAGTCTCAGAGCTGTGATTTTCTCCTCCTGCTCACCTTCCATGAGCGTTTTATAATATTTAGCCACTTTTTGGCCTTTGCCAAACATTTTAAGAATTGTGTAGTAGTTTATCTGCTGACCTTGGTAATTGTAAGCCTGACTCATAGCTCTTTTGCACTCTATGGTGCAGTTGAAGATATCTCCAAAACTGAAATTGAGGTAAGTCATATTTCTGTTTTAGATCATTAAAAATTTCAAATTTGTCCATTGAACAAATTTCCTCAGACCAAAATATTCCTTTCCACCCACTCCTTTCAAATGAAAACATTTTTATTATTAACTTAAGGTTTAATCAAATACTGGCTGACTCGTTTAGGGATGGATCAAACTTCATCAACCTCAAGATGTTTCTCCATATATCTCGAAGATGAGATATGACAGTGATTTTTCATTTCTTTAATTGCTGTAAAAAAGTGGCTCCAACCGTTCTTGGCTTGTGAACCCATTTTAACGTCATAAATTTCTGGCAACCTCAGACATTCAAAACAGACACATTTTTCTCTTGGAGACATCTTAGGGGGCCAGGCAGGTTGAAGCTTCCTAACGCACATGGTCACATAATTGGATCAATTAAATGGTAAATGGCCTGAACTTTTATGGCACATTTTCTGCACTTTCATGGGGCCCAAAGCGCTTTGTAGTTCCTCACATTCACCCATTCACATACAGTGTCACCAGTAAGCGGCTGCCGCCATGCAAGGGGCTGTTAGGCCCTACTTGGAGCAATTCAGGGTTCAGTATCTTGGCCAAGGACACTTCGATATGTGGACAGTCAGAGTGAGGATTCAAACCGCCAACCCGCTTAGATGATCCGCTCTACCAACTGATATGCCCTCTCAAATATTACATCCCACATTTTATTTGGACTTGATTTTTTTTATTAGAAAAAGTGTGTGGTGTTTTAATAATAATATATTGATTATATCATTCAAAAAAATTTTTTTTTTATTTTTAATTTTTGTTTCTTTTTTTAATCAATTGCTGGAAATTTCAGGGGACCCCATGTGGAGTTGGGAACCCAAGGTTGAAAAACACTACAGTAGAAGATAAACATTGCAGGAGGGGAAGACAGCCTGAGATGGGGGTGCTCACTCTGGCTCTGGGGGTAGAGCCCAATGTCTCAATTGCCTGAGATTAAATGCATAATAGTAATACTGTATGTTTGGGAGAACCAGACCACCACTGTTAACTGGACTTTATAGTTTTCTCATAGCTGTCCGTGATCTCTTCTTATCCCACAAAAACTCTAGATATGTTATTAATTTGTTTAAAGTTTGTCTCCTGGATTTTTAATCTTAAAGAAAGGAATAGGTAATTAATTCTAAGGATGCAGTTCATTTTAATAGTGTTAACCTTTCCCCATAGAGACAGATTTAGTGTTGACCATCGCTTTACGTCATGATCTAATTCCTGAATCAAGGGATCAAAATTCACTTTAATAATATCCTTGACTTAAGGTGGAATACCCAGATGTTTTAGCCCCTTCTTTGGCCAACTAAATCTGTCTGTTTGAAAATGTGTTTGTGGACGGTATCTATTAATTATGTTTAATAGTGAAGTTATAGATACAATAGGCTCTGAAACTGGCAGCAAAATATCATCTACAAACATCAATAGTTTGTGAATAGAACCATTAAACTTGACTCCTGGAAAATTAGCATCTTTTCTCACTGCCGCTGCTAGGGAATACAGAATAAACAGAATAATAGAGGGCTCAGTGGGGATCCCTGATGTGTACCCCTGCCTAACTCACAATATGAGGAAATGTAGTCATTAGTTTGTACTGCAGCTTCTGGTCCGTTGTATAATGGATGAATTAATTTAATAAAAAGTTCTCCAAAACCCCACATTTCTCAAGTTTTAAACAAAAATTTCCATTTCACATTGTCAAACACTGTTTCAGGATCCAGAGACACTGCAAGCAATTGGCAAGTTAGAATTGGAGACTGCTCACATTATGTTAATAAAGCGTGCAATATTATCTGCAAACAGTATGTGGATAAATCCCACCTGATCTTCATGCACTCAGCTGGTCATTACCTTTTCCAATTTATTTGCCAATATTTTAGACAGGAATAAGGGAACTCAGTCGGTAGTTCTTACAGCAACATGGGTCTTTATCCTTTTTAACAAGTGTTATTAAAGCTTTAAAAAAGAGTATGAGGTAGTTTCCCGTTATCAAATGACTGTACATATTCAATAATAGCGATGTCAGTTCAGTTGTATAGCATTTAAAAACTTCAGCTGTGAAAAACAATGCCTTTCCATTTGGCAATCCTTTAATTACTCTAACAATTTCTTCACCAGTTATTGGACTGTCAAGTTCTAGCCGTTGTGATTCTGATAACCTGGGAAGGTCTACTCCTTGAAAAAATGTTTCTATATCTTCCTCATTGTGTTGCAAGGTTCCTGTATAAAGATTCACATAGAATTCTCTGAATTTATCGTTAATATCTAACGTATTATTTGTATTTCCCCTTCACTGTTCGAACAGCTGTAATAAACAATGATCACTCCTTCTGTTTTAGACCTTTTACAATAGTTTTCCTGCTTTTTCACCGGATTCATAATATCTTTGTCTCATCCTAAATAGAGAGACTTCCACTTTCTGTGATAGTATGCACTGTTTTTGTTTTTGAATTAAATCACTACCATGTGCTCTTCTCACAAGTGAACAGAAAAAAACAAAACAAAATCCAGACGTACTACTGCTGCTCTCATGTGTCTTACCTCCTCCACAGGCTGTCAAAGACCACCTACTGAGCCATGTGTGTCCCCAGAGCCTGAGCTGTGGAGTGTGTCACCTCACACAGTTTTCTTTGTGCTCCCTGCTGTGGCACGCACTCACCCACCTCTCTTTGCCCATCTTCTCCTGCCCACATTGTGCCCGCTGCTTCGTGGAGCGCCCCCTACTGGACAGACATATGACTGCACATGCTGAGGAGGCAGCAGCCAAGGAGAGGGAGCGTACGGCGCTGAGGGCCTACAGAGCTGGGGCAGATGGAGATGGGGGAGGAGGAGGAGGAGGCATGGCAGGAGTTGAAGAGCTGCACTGTTTCCTCTGTCCACAGACTTTTCGCTCATCCTCTGCCTTTCAATGCCACCTCAATGTGCACACCTCAGAGTCTCTCGGGAGTGGTGGAGGTTTTGGGGGATCAGGGATGATAGGCAAACGCAAGGCTGACCTAACTGTAGATTGCCCTCCTTCCTCTTGCTCCTCCTCTCTGAGAGAAGCCGGTGGCCTCGTTAAAATCCCCAACCTGGGCCTGGGCATAGGAATGGGCTTCAGCTTAAAAGATACATTTTTTCAGGGGCCTGTACACACCCTCCCCCCTCCAGTCCTAACCAATGGGAGCTCAGGACAGGATGGGGGAGCCGTAGCAGCTGCAGGTGTTCGCGGGAAATGGTACAGATGTCGCTACTGTGGTAAACGCTTTGCCCACTCAGGGGAGTTCACCTATCACCTCCGGATCCACACCGGGGAGAAACCATACCAGTGCAAGGTGTGTCTGCGTTTCTTCAGGGGCAGGTCCACCATGATCTGTCACCTGAAGACGCACGCCGGCGCTCTGATGTACCGCTGCACCGTCTGCGGCCTTTACTTCTCCACCCTGAAACTGGTGTCATCACATATGGAGCTGCATAAAGACCATCTGCCCCCGGACTTTAACATCGAGCAGACCTTCATGTACAACGACCACTCTAAAGAACCACTTCCCACTGTGGACACATGATCAGCCCCGTGTCAGACTGTTATTTACCTGACGTTTCTCACCTCTGTGTCTGGTTGTTGTGGACCATTTACTGCACATAACAGACTTAGAGAATGTAGTGAATATATTATCTGTTGGATGCGGTTTGCTGAGTCAGCCTGTTGGAGGTTTTTGTTCTCTGTGAATTAAAAAAACAAAGAAGCCACTTGGTGGCAGTGTGTCCTGTTATGTTTCTGTGAATAAGAGCGGCTGGTTGATTGTTGACTGTGATGTGCTCTGCTTGTATTACGTACTCCAAATAAGTCTGTGTCTTTATAACTTCAGGATTGACGTCAGTTTATGATAATTACACTGTTACTAAAGTAGCACTTCATTGTAGCATAGACATTATTGTCCTATATATGCAGTCAGTATTTTCCAACGTAGACATTTTGTATATGTCCTTTCAAAGTTTTATTTTTCACATAATTTCACTGATTTTCTGAATTGTGTCTTTAATAAAGTTTTTAGTTGATTTAATACAATATTACAGGCTACACAGAAGATGTTAAAGTGAAAATTCATTTTACAGATTCTTCTCATTTGTTTCTGCAACTGAAACATAAAAGCTCTGTTTCTAAATGGTTAGTCATTTAGTCATATATATTGTG
This sequence comes from Ostorhinchus rueppellii, assembly GCA_030068375.1. Taxonomy (NCBI): domain Eukaryota; kingdom Metazoa; phylum Chordata; class Actinopteri; order Kurtiformes; family Apogonidae; genus Ostorhinchus; species Ostorhinchus rueppellii. The sequence goes on along the minus strand of JAQQZY010000027.1, from coordinate 7,765,385 downwards.
TTGACTAAATGAATGCCGTGTGTATTGTTATAACAGCTTGTGCCATAGAAAAATGGCATTTAAGTGCCCGTTCAGAAGTGAATATGTATATTACCTCATATTTATGATAACAGTACAACTATTTATTAACTAATTATTTTTATGCATTTATATGTTTCTCTTTGTAAAGCTATCTATACATATTGGCCTTTTTTTTTTTTTTTTTTTTTACCTTGTTTTCAGCTTTTTGGGAAGAAAAAAGGTAGACTTATTATTCCTGAATGATTTTTTTTTTTTAATCTGTTTTGACCTTTTATGATGTCCTACACCACAAAACCCTTCCATCATCAAAATTCCACTGATGAACTAGCAGAAATCTGTGAAGTATTTGTGACCTTTCTGCTTCCAGGGCCTTGTGACCTTTGCCCTTTTAAAACTCCCCGTCTCTTCCTGCTATTGTGCCATCTGTGGACTCGAATCTCCTTTTTCCTTTTTCTGCCTTCAGTTTGGTCAGACTGTTAAAAGTGACACATTGCAGATGGAGAAAGATATGGAAGTAAATGTAATGAACATAAACATTAGTTGCAAAAGCATAGATAGCCAAGTGCAAGAGCAGCAAACTTGTGTAGAAAAATAAACATAAAACTTCCAAAACTGCTTGACTGGTGGTTTTTCATTGTTCTGCTTACAAAGTATAACTCGGACTTTCCAGCTTGGATCCAAACAGTGTGAGGGGCTTTTATTGTATGAGAACAGTTAAACAGAACATCCAGAAACAGATAAGCATGGATTAGTGATATATGGACTAAAAATACTTTCTGACACTTGTAAAATTCATAAACTTTGACTGGTATGATCTTATCTGTTACTGGACAGACAGATTTGTTTACATGCATTCCTGGTGTGGTACTATTCTTCCCTCGTGCCATGAGGGTTTACACATCGCCATGAGTTCCTGTGGGAGTTCAGCAGCTTTGAGGAAAGAAAATCAAACATTTCCTGCCCTCCTTACTTTAAAACTGTGATCAGATATATGACAAAACAAAAACAAGTGGATTATGACAGGATGTTGCTGATGTGCCCATTTCATGCACAACAGCACAATGAGTTTATAAACAGAGTGAAAGGATGCTGCTGTTCAATCTTTAGTAGGGTCATATCTTTCTTCACCTCATCACTCACTAAATGTCTGTGATCTGACAGAAACTTTCTTTTTATTACACCGGCTTCTTTCTTATGATCCGACATCAGACTGGCTGGTGCTGGCATTGCTTATCTTGCGCTCCTTTCCGGGATCTTTCCCTCCTGTGTTGGGAGCACTGGGCTGGTTCGTTGCTCCCATCTGGTCCTCAGCTCCTGGATCTCTGGGAATGGAGTTCACCACTGTGTTGATCAAGTTATTGCGGAAGCTCTTGCTGAGGAAGTTGTATAGGATGGGGTTGGCGACGCAGTGGAAAAGGGACAAACCCTGCACAACGCCGAATGAGAAGTAGAGGACTTCCACTGTGTTGCAGCTGAAGATGAAAGGGTTAATGTCTTCTATGATCATCAGGATCATGACCAGGTGATAGGGCAGCCAGCACATGACAAACACCAGGGAGTACACGTGCACCAACCACACATCCCTTTGTTCCTGCACATCTGGTGCTGTTCGGACCGCTCGAGCAATCAGCACGTTGCAAGTGATGATGAGAGCAGCAGGGCCCACGAACTGAAAGATCAGGCAAAGGAAAGCCACAGTGACAAACCATGCAGTGTAGTTGTTTTCAGGTAGCATGTAACAGCCCGGTTCATCCCATTCCAGGAGATCCACATGAACATTTTCCATCAGTGCCAAGAACAAAGAGAACACCCACAGGCCTCCGCAGACCAGCCAACGACGCCGGCCCATCACAGGGAAGCATGAAGGTAACGACGGCCTGATTAGGGACAAGTAACGTTCCAATGTCATGGCGGCCAGGAAGAAGGTGCTACTGTAGAAGTTGACCACATAGATGAGGTTGGTAACCTTGCACAGAAATCGTCCCCAGAGCCAGACCTTGTCCATGGTCACCTCCATCATGAAGAAAGGCAGGATCACGATCACCATCAGGTCCGAGAGGCTCACGTTAATGATGCAGAAGAGAACCCCATTAGCTGAGTGACGTCGGCGCCAGTTCACCCAGACGACCAGGGAGTTCTCAAGCAGACCCACGACGAAGATGAAAAGGTAGATGAGGAAGAGGCCAATGCGACGGTAGTCTGCATCCAGCTGGATGGTGCAGTCGTAGATAAACCATGGAGTGCCGTTTAGGAAGTCTAACGAATGGTTGTGAGTGCTCATGGTCTGGAGTGAAAAGCAGAGCAAAATAGTTTAATATCTGGAGGGAGTTTAGATTTACTTCAGGGTTAATCTGATTATGCTTTCAGACGTTGCATAACAAGCATGGGAGGAGGTTGGCAGACATGCTGGGTTTAGGTGTTCTGTTATTAGGAAAAAAAAAAACTTACAAGCACTAAAGTTATGGTAAACGATAAAATTGTTAAATGAATCCAATATTTCCTCAACGTACCTTATTGTGATGGTGAGTTTACAGGAGATGAAGAAGGACAAGTCTCTTCTGAGGCCCCGTCTTCTCGAGTGAAAAAGGCTTTTAGTGATGTCGTCTGCAGACTCCAGATGAGTCTTTACAGCAACAGTGTTGAGAACTGTCTTAACAATCAACCAACCAGGAGTCCCTACCCTCCCATCTCTCATTAACACACACACACACACACACGGATACAACTCTAACAGGACATCCTCAGCGAGTGGTGGGGAGTGGTGTTTGAGTCTAGAGCCGCCCACACCATTAAAGAGTATAGCTTTAGTGTACGGACACCCGGGCATTATGACACCTGAGGAAATTACAGGTAAAAAAAAAAAATTAAAGCACATGTCAGATTGAAAGATGTCTCCCACAGGATTATTCTAATACACATGAATAGCTCCATGTACAAAATATAAAAACAATCACTATAATGAGTTAATATGTGACCAGTCAACCACACTCCATCAGATGATAATTACAGCATTAGATGCAGAACTTGGGTGTTTTCATATGCTTCCAATCAGTTTTTGTTGCCATAAAAGCTGTTGAAAAGTTGTCTAGACATTACCTTATATGATCCTGGATGTACAGAAGGAATGTTGTGGAGACACTGGAAACAGACACTGCATAGCAGAGAACAATACCAGGAAGTCCCCCTCACTCCTCCCCGTGTTGTGGAGAATGGTGAGTGATGGGCTAAGCACTGGGGAAGGTGCAAGTATGGGGGTCACAGAGAAAGAGGTTCTGGGAAAACAACTGTTCGGTGAAAAATGATACACATGGCAGAAAGTGTGTGAAGCAGCGGAATACATGTGTTTATTATCGAAAACGTGAGTATTAGCCTACAGTCAGTTTGCATCGGTGGTACAGAATGCAGGTACATCCCTTATTCACTGGATTACTTTTCAAAGTTGCTGTGAGTGATTCTGATTCATCACTAAATTCCTATAAGCTCCTGACTTTAGACAAAATGTGAGAGTCTACTTTTCCATGATACGACATGTCACTTTATTTTCATTTATATTTTTTCCCACACATTTCATGATGTGTGAAAACACAAAGTAACAGCAGACTTTTCAAATGTTATTTTTATTTTAAGAGGATTAGTTGCAAAATAGCAAAACGTCCTCCAGAAACTACAACTGTAACAAAACAATCAGAATGTACCCCCTGGGATCTATAAATGTATCATCATGATGCTGTGAAACAATCAAGTCAAGGAAAAACAGTGTCTTTTATGCCAGGAAAAACAGCGCTGTTTTTGTGTTTGCTAAAATCATACATTAAAGCATTATGTTTATGAGTGACTTAAAGGTTACAGAGCAACTTATAGTAATGTGTAAATGCCCAATCCATTCAAACCTTTACATACAATAATAACCAATAGTCCACTATTATTATTATTACCCCCACCAAGGAGGCTATGTTTTTGACACGGTTTGTTTGTTTGTTTGTTTGTTTGTTTGTTTGTTTGTTTGTTTGTTAGCAACATAACTCAAACAGTTATAGACAGATTTTGATGAAATTCTCAGGATATGTCCTCTCTGGGTCAAGGAGGAGATGGTTAAATTTTGGAGGCGGTCTGGATCACCGTCTGGATCCAGGATGATTCTTTATCATTGTGAGATAGGGCATGGTGGCACAGATCTGTGTATAAAGTCATTCAGCACCATCTAGTGGAGGAAAGTATAAACATTACCTTAAAAAAAAACAAAAAAAAACTACCTTGGTGGAGGTCTGTGCTCTCCGAGTGTTTTTCTAGTTCTACGATATTATTAAAGAAGTCCTATTATGAAAAATCGACTTCTGAGCGGTTTCCTATCAATAATAAGCATCACCGGGCTGTCGACAATTCCTCCTAGTATGAAAAAAATCCGTTTTGTCCCTCTTTAGTTTTCTCCTTATTTCCAAGATATGAGCTTCAAACGGGCAGATTTGCACTTCCGTGACTTGGTGACAGCAGCAAGTCACGGAAGTGCACTGACCCGCCCCCTCAGGTTAGTGGCACCGCCTCTGAAAAAGGTTTGCCACACCCACAGAA
>JAQQZY010000027.1:7747350-7760695 GCA_030068375.1 Ostorhinchus rueppellii | reverse complement strand
ACACACTTTAGAACAATTTTAATATGTTGAAAAGGGGCACAATATGGGACCTTTAAACTGGACAGAGATAATAATACATGGTCTATGTTTTCCTCCTTTTTGTCCACTGTGATGATAACTAAGTAACTACTAAGTTACTAAATAATTTGTCATTTGATCCATTTATTTCTACATGCATGCATCTGTCTCTGTAATGTTGGGCTTTATAATGTCTCAAATGCAATAGTAATGGAGGGCACACCCCAAAGATGATTTTAGAGGTCAAAGGTTAATGTGACTTAACTATGATATCTCGAACACCTTGGGGAAATGTCTTAAAACCTGGCAAAAATGTAACTGAGGTTACATTCCTACTGCAGGCAAATGTGGCCCAAATCTGATTTTGTCGCCCATGTGTGACCTGTATCCCATCTGTTAAAGACAGTTTGAACAGCACAAATCCCACTTTTTCAAATTTGACCCAGGCCAATTTCATATGTGCTCCCAAGGGACAGCACATGTTAGAGGTTTTGGAGATAAAGTCAGAGAGGCCAGGCTGAGATGGTTCAGACATGTCCAGAGGAGAGAGAGTGAATGCTGAGTTTGGAACTGCCAGGCAGGAGGCCTAGAGGAAGACCAAAGAGGAGGTTTATGGATGGAGTGAAAGAGGACATGAAGGGAGTTGGTGTGAGAGAAGAGGGTGGAGAAGACAGGGTTAGATGGAGGCAACTGATTGGCTGTGGCAACCCCTGAAGGGAAAAGCCAAAAGGAGTAGAAGAAGATGTGATATTTTCAGTCTGAAAGGCCAGGTCACATTTATCTGACCTTTACATCATTGAAATGCGACAAACGTCCCATGTGTGTCACTTTCACAAATACAGCGTGTACCTACGTGGTCTGGGATTACATCAGGACCTCTTTTGTGCATGCAGGTCACTTCAGGGTCATGTTCAGTTCATACTCAAAACAGATAAAGGTTGCATTTAATGTGTAATATGAACAACACACAAAAAAATCAGATTTCACTAAAAAAAAATCCAAATTATGCATGAAGACTTGTCTGAACATAGCCTCATAGTATGAACAGATTATGATGCAAGAACAGTGGACACATCTGATTTTATGGCTCTTGTTTTTAAATACCTCATCTCTAAGTCTACAGTTCTTAATCAGGCTATGATTTTCCAAACTTTAAGCAGGTGACAAACAATCGCTTTGTGATTTGACCCAAATTTGAAGATATTCACCCCACCCTTCAACGGTTCTGTTTGCGTAATCCTACTGACTGACACAGAGAAGTTAAGCACATAGCCCACACACCAAACCTGGCTACCCAAAGGCTCCATTCCAACAAGGGATAAATTTGTGAAATGCAAAAATTGCAAAAAGTCAAACTCATTTTAATTCAGGGGCCAAATACAGACCAATTAAAGCAGGTCGGACCAGTAAAATACTATCATAATAACCTAGAAGTAATGGCAACTCCAAATTTTTGTCTTTGAGTGTAAAAGAAAAAAAAAAATCATGAAAATGTTTTGATTTACAAACTATTCTTTCACAAAATTGTGAATAATCTGAACAAATATGAACAATCTTAAATGCCTTAAGAGAAGTAAGAGCAATTTTATTTTAACTCATTCACTGCCAATGACGGGTTTTGGCGTCAATTGGCTTTCATTGGGGCGGTTGCTAGGAAACGACCTGGCGCAACTTTGAGGAAGTATTTAGCGTTCCGGCATTTTGGGCGAAACCACCCTGTGTTCTAAGGTCAATAACTTAAGAACCGAAAAAGCTGGAAACAAAATTTTTCTTCCACATGAAAGAAGAGACTTTACACTTTATTTTGATGGGTGCCATGTTTATGTAGTCCTAGAACTGGATATTCTGTGAGTCTTGAAAATCAGTCAAAATGCTCTAAAACGTGGCAGTGAATGAGTTAACAATATTCTGCCTGTTATTACATTTGTAGATCCATTTTGATCTGTAAATTGTAATGTACATGTATAAAATAAATAAGATGAGGCATAGCATCGTTAAAATTTCACTGATGTTTCTTTAAAAATTTCACTTTGTTCAAGGTTATTCACTTTTTTTGAATGATAGTTTACAGACAAATATTTCTATAATGTAATTTTAGATTTTTCAAAGTTTTGAAGTTGCCTTTTTTAATATAAATTATTATTATTATTATTATTATTATTATTATTATATTTCATTTCATTTCATTTTATTTATTTTTTACTGGTTTGAATCACTTGAGATTATATTGGGCTGAACTAAAATGAGTTTGACACCCCTGATATAAAACAATGATGATAAAGTGATGACATTAAAAGGTATTTAAGAACATGTATTGGGTAAGTTTTTTTTGCAGTATCCATTTTAACACTAATCCTGCCTTCACTGATGACAGATGCTGCCTTCTTAATTTCTACGGAAAAGGTGCCAATGACAAACCGTCAGTTAAGTGTGGTGAGTGTACCCAGATGAGGGATTGGAAGGTTCTGACTAAGGTCAACGTCATGTAGAGAAACTGCAGGCATGTTTATGTTGGCCCTGATTCCCACTGATTAATGAGAACTGCTCACTTGGACACACTGTTCCAACAGCCTCTCTGGATTGTCAGCATTTTATCTCCTACCGACCCCTCCTCCTGCTACAGTGTTCATCCTGCTTGAATCCTACTGTCTGTTCAGTTTGCTCTCCTGAACTAAGTAGAAACCGGTCAGCAAATTCTGTTGTTTCTGATGAAACAGGAAGGGACCACTCAGCACAAAGTCCACTTCTGGAAACAGTGAGATGGGGGGAAAAAAAGCAGTTTCCCAGTTTCATAGTTTCTAGAACTTGAATGAAAGTCTTGCAGTGTGTGTTTCCTAGTCAAGTTGCTCTGTTTTTTTGGAACAACAGCAACTGGCTCTGATATTAGCTCAGTTGTCTTCAAATGCTTGGTTTGCTGCACGATGCTTGAATGACAGGTGCACTGTGTAGGATTAGTAAAAATATTATTGGTGTTACAGACGGTGAGCATGTGAACGCTCATGAACTCCTTAAGGCTGGTGTTTAGTTTGTTCATTCATAACTACTGTGGAGACATGGCAGACTCCACAGAACAGGACCCACTCCAACTGGAGATTAACAGCTCATTTTAAGGTAACAAAAGCAAACTATTATTTTCAGAGGACTACAGATGGTTATAAACATTAGATTTAAGACTGTGCTAAAATAATTGATCTCACTATTCATATTCGTTTTTCTTTTGTTAGGGTTTTTTATCCACATCTCATGGACCTCTCAAGGTTTTTTAGTTGAATAAACTACATTTTCATGTTGAAAGGATATTTTATACATGATTATGCATTATATTTAATATGCTACTGTTTTACATGATGTCAGGTAAGTTAAAACAATAACCATCTTTTTGCATCTGTTACACAATATTTGTTTTTCAGCATCTTTTAGTTTTAACATTGTGATATTTTACAATACAACCATCTTTTCTTTTTTTTATTCTTTCACTCAGTATTAAAAATCATAAATAGTATTTGACATTCATCATGATTATTTAACTGATGTAAGTTTCTGTCTTGATAACATTTCTGCATCCTAATTATATTCCATTTATCCAAATTGAACCTCCAATATCTTGACCGCCACGTATGTACACACATGCACACTTAAAAAAATAAAAACTCAGACACAATTCAGAAATTCTTCGTAAAATATATTTTGGTCCAAAAGCTGATTTGCAAAAATACAACATGTGCAATCATCAGGTTTGTTTCTGAGGCAGTGTAGAGCATTGCATCCACTGTGCCTGGTTTGTGTTTGGGAATGCTGCATCATCTCATTTTGTTAAGGCTAACTGCATAAGCTACTGACATGTAGTGTTATTTAAAAAAAAAAAAGATCAACACAGTACTCTGGTTATCACTAAATACACCTTCATTACAATATACAGACAGTAGTTCCTAACCGTGTTGCTATATTTTTTTTTTCTAAATATTATCCTATCACAATTCACATAGCACACATTAGCCATTTTAATGCACAAAACACAACACTGTGTTCAACATGACTTCATATGAGGTATGGGCTGTTCCCAGGAGTTGCTGTTTGTGTTGCTTGTGAGATCAAATTCCACATGTGATCTCTGATTTTAAAAGGCAGGACTGATCCGAGGATATGGACCGGCCACTTCATTAATGCCGGCTCAGCTCGGTGGTCACGTGGTAAAGAAAAGGTCAGCCACCTCATGTTCCCTTAACAGGCTTTGGTAGCTAAGACATAAATGCTTGGCAAAATGCTTAGAGTCGAAATAGTTGGATATGTTTCCTAATTAACTACAAACCCTTGTTTCCATTGACAGGTCTTTGGTGCCATCTGACGTATCACAATATTCACAAAGGTTCATTTAATTGTGCGATCTAGTATGCAAAACCTCAGGTAAAGCTCTGATCCAAGAGATTTGGCACTCTAAACATTCACATGGCCTGCTCATAGACAATTACTCTTCACATGTATTACTCGTCTCCATTAAAGACAACTGTATGATTAAGTTTCAGTACATGTCAGTGAAAACAAAGCAAAATGGCTGGAAAAGAAAAGAACAGGCATTTGATCTAGTACTGATCTGATAGAACACTATAAACACTGATCAACAGCAGTTTGTTTCCCATAAGTACCTTATTGCTCCAGTTATTATATTTACGAATGTTTAATAGCAAGAAAAACATTTTAAATCTTAAAAATAAATATATGCATTAGAAGTAGTACATATGATTGCTACACGTATGGAGTGTTCCTTCAGATCACTATACACAAATAGTGACCTGCATGTGCATACTTTTTTGGGGGTCAATGGTAAAATAGACTTTGAACTCTCACATGAATTGGCCGACTGGCACCATTTGTAACTTAAGTGTTATGCAAAAATATTTGAGATGAAGTCACGGAATCGCTTGGCGTACTGCTCAGGGTGGACTGTGGAGATTTCAGCCCCGGCCTGTGACAAAGGGACAGAAAAAGACCAAAAGATCATCATCTACATCATACTTTTAATGACTAAATAATACATCAGAGCAAATACCAAGTGCTTTGCCCTCCATGCAGGTACACATGAATATTTTGAACATTTGACAGCAGGAACTCTACCCCCTCTGCACCTCCTTTCTCGTGTTACTCACCCCGTGTTTGACAGTTTTTGCTGCATGAGCGGCTTTCTTCTTGGTGTCATACTGGGTAAGTACGTCAATCAGGCCCATGAAGTAGACCTCCCTCTGAGGAGCTCCTGAGATGAAAAGCACAACACAGTCAGGATTACTTCACTGGGCTTGTTTTACAGTGCCAGTCATGGGCCTTATTTATTATGAATACATTCAATGAAACACACGACTTGAGACAAAGGTGGAGGTGGAGGTGAATTCAGTGGCAATATCGTCAGTAATGTTATCAGAATGCAAATAACTGATTACATCGTATCAGTGAATAAAGTACCCATCAAGAGAGGCAGAACAGAAAAGAAAATATGCTCTCAGCTCTGGATCAGCAAGAAACTGATATTATTAACAGATCATAACATGCAGCATCATTAGACTTAAAGCATAATTACCAAAGCTATATTTTTGGCCACACTGTGACACCTGCCTAACTTTATTCTCCTAATACTGCTGCTTAATTTTATACAGATATTAAAATTTGGCAAAAATATGACATGGGAAATTATGCTACGAGGCTAACAGTGCGTTTTTCTCCCCAGAACAATAGCTGCCTTCATTTTTGAGAAATTGTCAAGAACTGCTCAATCTCTGAAAGGTACAGAATCCTGATCTGGGTTTGGAATTGGATTAGGTGTCCAAATATCTTATTTCCATCGTATGTCAAACTCAACCAGCTACTCACCTGAACAGCTCCTGATCGCATACACATCCACATACGGGTCGAACTCCCCGGGCCCCAGAGGTTTGCAGGATGACATGTAACCAGCGATTCCCTCAGGAGAGGTGCCGTAAGACCCGACTGCAGCTGCCGGCGCCAGGCCGTTCTCCGCCTCCTGTTCTTCCTCATTTGAAACCTCCTCACCTTCCTCCTCCTCCCGTTCAGCACGGCCCACGTCATGGATACCAAGCAGCAAGCTGTAGTCCATGATCTTTAACTTTACCAAAAACTGAGGAAACCAAACAGGGGAGGAAATTACTTTTATGACAAGAACCACAATATAACAGATAGACTAAAGCATCTTTAAATTGAACTGACACTAGTAAACATGTCCAAATATCTAAATTTTCACATATTTACTATTTATTAGTTATTTATTGTGATGGCTAATATGGATCCTCAGAAGCTAGTTTCATTCTTTCTCTGACTGAATGACAATAAACTTCAATGAAATTTGCCTCTTATTTCACATTGATGTTTCTGAAGCCAAAATGACTGCCCAAGAGTCTAGTATATTAAATGCACTGATAGTGCCGCTGTGTGGTGAAGTGGAGCGACAACAGGAGGGAGTTTACTCACCTCTACATCCCTGTTCAATTTCTCCATAAACTTCTCCTTCTGCTCCTCAGTGACATAAACCTTCTGCATGTTGTTCCTGAAATCCATGTCCTTAAAGGTAGGAAGTTCTTTTACCTAAAGGAGTTAATGTGTAATTTTAGCAGGGCATGCAGTAGGAGGAGGCAAAAAAATTTATACACTCACTGCCTCAAAATTGTAAATACACTGCACTTTACCCTTTCTTTGTCACTTGCTTCTCGAGACACCAGTGAGCCCTGAAAGAGAGATTTTAATAAAGTGACTACACAAGCTGAGAGGATTTGGATAATGGAGCCTTGCCTCAAAGCCACAGGTGTCACGTAGTGAATTAATTCTTGGACATCATCCCAAAACTGTGAGGCTGTGTTAAGATACAGACATTTCCTGACAATTCATTGTTGAAAATGAAATGTCAGACTGTTCTCTATGTGGTTTTCCCTCACCTTCAGGTCGTACTTCCTGTGCACCACCAGTCTGTGGCTGAACATGTTCCTCATGACGATCAGGTACGTCTCTTCACTGTCCACGCCAACGCGGTACATGCCCAGGAACTGAGGCAGCAGAGTGCTACCATGACACTTCACTATGTGCTGCAGGGAGGAATCAAAGGTAGATATTAAAAAAAAAAAACAAGAGGACATTGAATGCGTAAATATATAGGAAAAACAGGCACAGATTAAAAGGAAGTGCCTACACTGGGCCACGATATACTGTAAATTAATTAATCTATCCAGGTTGGTCACGCTCAACAATAGCAGTCAGTTAAAATAGACACCAACTTCACACTGACCTCATTCACTTCCACCTGAAGTGCACGAAGCAGGATGTTAAAAAGACAGCACGCAATACTTCCAAACACACAACCTCATTCAGTAACATTCCATTACATTTGTCGGACACTTTATTTCCTGTTGGACAGCAAATAAATTAACTCCAGCTGCAATACTACCATCTACTCAAATCTGTTATTGCTTGTCTTCAGTGATGAATCACATTTGGTCATTAATTGGAAGCACGTGTCAATTCATCACTTGTGTCTGAATCACCACTTCAGGTGCATCAGATCCTGAAGTTCTTTTTTAGCCCATTAATCTAGCAATACAACCTTTAAACAATATGCCAAGTCTGATTTGGTCAATGATATGCATGTATTTCTGTGGATTCCTGAAATTAAAGACATATCCATAAATAATTACAAAATACAGTATTTTTTCTTATCTTGGCCAATTCTTTAATTTTCTCCAACCAAAGACGAAAGCAAAGTTAAGAAAACACTGGTAAATTGCAGAAGTCACTATATTCTAACAAAACATCAAGGACATTTCTTTGTATATAGCTTCCTTTTGCATGAGGCCTAATGCTTCTTTTTTCCATATTCATATCTCAGGCATCTGGCACAGAGACAAACCACTTATCCCACACCGCAGAGATCTGGGCCCAATCCCCAGCCAAGCCTGAAGCTCCACTGAAAACACCTGGCACGTTGACAATCAAGAAGCTGGCGAGGTATCACATCCTTATCACTGCACTACAAACTCCTTACTTTGTATGTGTGGGTTTAAATCTTTGCCAAATAACAGCAGGAGGTTGTTGAAACATTGCTTGTGGTAATAATTCACCTGTGGAACAAATTTCCACCTTCTGTTCACCCACTAGATGCAGAGAACAAGTGCTTTGATTTGTTTTCATGACAAAAAACAGGAATTTAGTTTAACTTTTAATAAAGACTGGAGACTGTATTGAATATCACAAATTTTGCTGGGGCTCTGCACAGGTAGGACACTGACAAATGCAACTACATGAAATCAGAATAAGTACTATTAAGAGCAATAAAGGCAGAACAGGGAAATACTGGTAAATGTAGAAGAGATAAAGCTCTTTGTGAATAACGATGGGTGCATTTCATCCTACTATCAGTTTGAGGATGATTTGTCATCAAGCTGGCTTACTAGAAAACTTAAATCAGAGGACAGACAGTACTAATGCTATCAGCTTCACTTACGTTTCCCCTTACGTGATCATGTAAAGTACCTACTGTGCAAAGCATGCAAGGACATCTGTCAAACACAGCCTGTATTTGACTTTCACATTCATTGCTCTCATGTTGGCTTGTTGACATTTTATATTCTAATGTAGTTTTGGGTGTTTTGAGTATTTTAGGACACTCAAAAATTGAGCAAATATAGACTTTTAAATCATAAGTAGGAAGTGGTTTCAGACACTTAGGCGCTATGTGCACAGCAGCCAGAAGAGAAGCCCAGAAGATTCAAGAAAGCCGATTGGAAAATTCTCAGCAACTCGCGAAAGTGTCACGATCAATGTAGGAAACTGCAATGCCGGCACGAGAGCTCTGGTAACAATGTCCTCATTCAGGGCCAAATGGATCAAAAAACACTCTGAAACAGGGCTGCCATTTTCTTCATCTCCCTCCCAGTTGTATGTAGGCTGTGTAACCACAGGCCACACATTCCACTAAGAGCTGAAAGAAGCCAAAAGTTTATTCAGTGGCATGTTTGCCTCAAGTGAGACCTACTTTTTGAAGTACGCGCCTCAGGCCAACAAGGACAAACAGTGAATCCAACGGGCAGCAAATGTGCCGGTGACTAACTGCAATACAAATAAACAACCTGGAGGTGGATGTATGAAACCTCACCAAACCTCATCTTTATCTCTCCCACAAATATGCGTGAATATTTACATGAACACTGGTACTCTGATATGAGCATTTGAATATCTTAAATAAACCAACAATAACATAAAAGGGCATTTGTTCTGTCCTCTGCAGTGCACTAACCCATTATTCAGCTTTAGTTTTAGCTACTCCCACAGGAAGAGCTACAGTCAGGTCCAGGCTGAGAGAAGCAGCCTGGAGATAGTACAAGTTTACTGTCCTGCTCAAGGACACTTCAGTGGGACAGATGTCCTCAGGTTAAATACGTAGCTGTCCTCCTACACACTGCACCATTCTGCTGTTCCCAATGTGATAGTGAGTCTAAATATAGTCATATTTGGGTCGACTTCCCTCACCTGTGGCAAAAACTGTAAAAGTTCCCTCAGGAACATAACTGTGACAAAAGCGCTTAGGGTTTTTTGCTACAAAGGTCCAAACAAAAGGTTACAGAGAAAGTAAGTAGGTCACATGGAGGCAGAGATGTGAAGATTTATACACAGTTCAGTCATGCAGACAGAAGGAGGTGAATGATCATGGCTCTGTTGTGGCTCCTGACAGACAAAAACTGAATGAACAGAAGGCAGAGGAGGCAAAAGGATTCATCATGGTGAGGCTTATTTATAACCTGAGCGTCACTGCAGGATCAAAAAGGAATAACTGGGACTCACTCCAAAATTCATGTCACCTATTCATCAACAGTGTTCCTTAGTGTCTATTTTCTAGATGAAATGTAATTTTAGTATAAACATATGTGTAACAAAAACCCACTGAAAATGAATCCAGGTCATGTGTGACCTGAATACAAACTAACCTTACCTGGTGATACTCAGACAAGATACTATGCATATCTGCAACATCTTCGCTGGAGATTTGTTTGATGACCAGTGTACGATCATAGGAGTTGAGGAGCAGACCCTCACCCTGGTCATCAACACTCCGTGCTGGGGGGCTGCGAGTCAACGACACCTGAAGATTATAAAACCAGGAACACAGATATTGGAATAAAGATGACCCATCTCCAATTAAAACTAGAATCCTTAAAAATATTACAATTAAAGGAATAACAACAATCTATAATTTGAACATTTCACATGGAAGCAAACAATTAGCTCTTTGTAATCTTAATTTCTCAGCTAACCAAGTAACATTAAATGAGCAAAGTTGTCCACATATTAAATGACTCCTCAAAGTATCCCAAACCTGATAATCCAGATCCTCAATCCCAAACCGTTCCCTTAGATTTCGGAAGACCTGAGGACAGTATTCTTTGAACTTGAAATGTCCAGGGAGGTTTTCTCTGTAAAAGAAGAGAGGGAAGTGTGATGATGATAGGATTTTTGTACCTGGAAGTTGAATGCACAAACATAATCTCGTTTTCCTTCTCAACAATTGTTACAGATCCTCTGAACACCTGCCAGGCTCTGGTTAGACTTAACAGGAACTCGCTGCTGCAGGTTCACATGTCTCCAAAGTTCAGACCTCTGTCTCTAATTTACACTCAGTATCAAACCATTTGTACTTACTTATTAAAAAGGTGGTTGTTTACTTTAATCTTAGTGTTTGCTTTGAAATCATCAGGCAGAAGCATCACAGGAACTGGTACTTGGTTGAGATCATTGATCTGCAGAAAAAAAAAAAAAAAGACATTTTATATATCACAAATGTCTGTGTGTGCTTAGTAAAGATATGGCTCTTTACAACTGGTTATATAAAGGCATTCCTGAACATGTTTGCGTGTTGTTGAAGATTAATTGTATTTTACAGTATGTTTAGGAAATGCATTGCTTTATGGAAGATATGCATCAGCTAAGACAATGCATCCAATACAACATATGTCTGTCACAGGCATAGAAATTATGAAATGCATATTATGAATGAAAATTGTAGAGATGAAAGAATATCATAATTTCAAAGCCAGTTAATGCACAAGCAAATGCTATAAGTCCCTCCACACACTTCCATAACTGTAGTTAAACAACTTAATTTCTGTTAAGGTATTGATAAGTCTGGTGTTTAGCGTTTTATGTATTCTTTCACAATCCTAATTACAATATTCTCCTATACCCTTAGTTTGGTATGATCAATACTGCACATATGTCCGTGATTTATTATATTAATAAGGATTAATTAGGATTCTATGCCGTCATCTGTATTTACTGCTTGCCGCCCCTGGGATGAGATCAGTGTAATAATATTGTATTATTTATCTTTGCCATTGCAGAAGAAATGTAGCCAAGACAAATTTCCCTGATAGGAGAGTACAAGATATCTTACTCTTCATCTTAATCTCATTTGGTGAATAGTGCTTATGATTTGTCAAGTTATAGTGACTTACAAGCCCATATTGTTACTGAATCAATCAAAATGTAGGCCACACCACGCCAACTTATAATAAAACATTAAATATACACCTTTTTCCCCTTCAGTGTCTGACATTTTTATAAGTGTAATCATTAGGCTCATTAACTATCATGGTGGAGCTGTTATTAGTCGAAACAAACGACAGTTGCACAGCCATGAGTGAACATGAACATGAGGTTACATCATGGCATTATTTTAAGAGTTGTTGAAAGTCAGTTCATAGAGAGCTTAACATTGTTCCATATTTTAATAGTACGGTTGTTTTAACAGAGCCACGTAACTGGCTTTAGCTTCACACAGCCTGTCTTTTATCTCCGGCTATTACCAGTAACATGTGAACTGACACACTTTCTTCCACCTGTCTAATTCACCAACGGCCGTGCTAACTGTTAGCCCACATTTACATACACTGCGGTACCATTAGCATCCAGTACAACGTTAGCTTCCCTCCCGACTCACCGAGTGATTCACGCCCCACATAAAGACGCTCAGGACAGGGTCACTGGCTCGGAAAACTTTCACCTTCTGCTGCACGAAGTGTTTCTTTTTCGTTTTAGTCTTGGGCGCCAGGATGACCATGGGACTGGATGTGGCCCCCGAGTTACTAAGGGAAGCCATGACCGCGGACTGGCTCTCCTTCTCCCCGGAGCTGGAGCAGGCAGTGGCTCTTCTTCCTGATGTCTGAGCTAAACAAGCTAACTCACCAACTACCGTGTGTCACTCACTGCTCCTCCCCGGTCGGGACTCACACTGTCACGGCCACAGAGGCCAAAGGTCACCGGTCACACTGTAGGTATCCTAGTCTCTCTTTCAAGCGCTTCTTTGCTAACGTTTAAGCCAACGAGATAAATAATTAGAAAACTTCACCCATGCGTAACTAGTTACATATATCTATATAACGTCGTCTAGTTCACCACCGCCCCCTCGAGCTCACCCGTGTTATTATCAACCACGTGGTGGCTTTATTATTGACAGCTAACAGAGACCAACGACAGTCCGTGAAGTTAGGTCAGCTGATATTGAGTAGGCGGGTACTTCCTACTAATATGGTGCGTTTTAGACAGTTGGATTCCTTTGACTTCTTGTTCAGTTTTGTTCTGTATCTGTTGACATCCGATCTCACGTGGCATTAAAGTGCCCTCAGTGATTTCAGTTCCCCGGGAATGTCAAACACATGGCCCGCGGACTAAAACGGGCCCAACAAAGGGTCCCATCCGGCCAAATGCAAAAATTACACTGAAGATTTTAACCATCAAATATATCACCCTCAATGCTGGTCAGGCTATAACTTGATCAGGCTAGTTAAATATACCCTTATAGCCTACACATGATGACAACAACGACAACAAATTCTCCCTAGTTTAATATTTAAAAAATAAAAATATATCAATTCATTCATCTTCTGAACCCACTTTATCCTCACTAGGGTCATATATGTGTGTGTGTGTGTGTGTGTGTGGGGGGGGGGGCAAAGGCCAGCTACCGATGGGCAAAGGCGGGGTACACCAGGGTTCACCCTTGACGAGTTGCCAGTGTGAAATTACATTAAGAAAATATTTACATTTACAAACTAGAGATTCAAAGATTTATTTATTTTTTTATTTATTTTTTTGTCAATTCACTAGATGCACAGGACTTACAGAAAATTTAGATACTGATTTCTCTCTCACCCCGCTGTGTAAATACCATGCAAATAAAAGAAGAAGCAAAATTTTTTTATAGGAATAATAGACAGACAGACAGACAGACAGACAGACAGATAGATAGATAGATAGATAGATAGATAGATAGATAGATAGATAG
>JAQQZY010000027.1:7694961-7744242 GCA_030068375.1 Ostorhinchus rueppellii | reverse complement strand
TTGTAACAAGGAAACTTCTGAGAATTTAAAGTTGAGTTCTTGAATTAAAAAAATGCACCAACTTTACTAACATGATTTATTTAAGTATTTCATTGTTTTAATTGAGTAATATAAAAACATGTCAGTTCACATATGATGTTGGACAGACATAATCAACCTCAGCTCATGCTCAATGCAAATAAATCCAAGAATAGCAAACCCCACCACCCTAGATAGAGAAGTAGGGCGTGTGGTGGTGTGATTCTATAAAGAATCATGCTTTCTCCTTCAGTTTCTGCAAGACCTTCATTTCATATTATGCATGGACAAATTGGATATTCTATGCTGTTACCTTGGAAACAGACATGTATTGAGTTCCTGTGTGCAGAAGCAGGAGAAAATGATCCTTTATGTCCCTAGTAATGGCAGAAAAACAGCATGACTCTAATGTGCTCTAATGTGTGTTTCTGTTTCACTGCTGGCAACTGGTTAATGTCACTGTGACTGCAGAGGGGGATTCTTACAGACACAGCAAATGGATAAAATGCACATAGCTTCAAGGCTCTGCGAATTATACAAGTAAGTTGTTTGAATCATTCAGAGGAACTCTTATTTCGGCTGACTTTTTTGCTGAATGGCCACATGAAGTGTCAGAGTGACTGTGCCTTGATAACAGTAATTGTTTTCTTCTTTCTGCACCTCCATCAGCCTCATTTTCATTTAACACCTTAATTCTTACGTTGATCCATCACTATTAACATGTATAATAAAAGGAACACACTCAACACCTGCTGTTATATTAATATATGTTTTATTCTTCTCCATATTTATTATCATTATGTTTTATTTAAGTCCTTTGTGCATGGAACTATCATCACAGCACACACATTGGCACAACAAGATTGGTTAGAAATAGATAAATTCTAATCACACTTTAATAGCACACAATTTAATGACTTTTGCAAGGACTTGGGAAAGACATACTCTAACAATAACAAATTTAATCATTTTTACCTCTATTGAAATTAGAATTTATATGATGAAGTGCCAAAGTAAAACATAATAGTAACATGGACATTCTCATTTTCAACTAAACAAAGCATAAATAAGATAAGAACATGAGATATAACCATAAGATGTACAGCAGTTGAATAGCTCTGATGAATGTGATGAGTTTTGCCATAAAGGTGCCTCTAAAGCACATCACTTCCCTTAACATGAAATAAAATAATCTCTGTCTTTAAATAAGAAACTGCTGACAATATAAAAATACATGGCATTGTACTGTAGTTCATTAAATAAACCAACAATTCATATATAAAATATTATATTGACGTGTATAAAAATATGCCTTACAACTTTTTGAAAAGGGTAACAGCCGTAAGCTTTTTATCAGCCACTTTATAACACACAGTCAACCACAAAATTCCAATATATGTACAAACAATCAACTAATAAGCAGTCAGAACGCAATTTTGACAAAGAAAATGAACAGAGGCATCCAGGATTGTATTTGTATGACTATTTTTTCTGACTTGACATATATAAGATACCGAGAGATTCAAGCAATACTTGATGGAAATACATACTCAAAAATAAATTAATAGAAAAGAAATATTCTGTCAATTAGTTGTATTGATATCAGTGTATCTTTGGAGAGAGGGAGAGAGGACCGGTGAGGGAGACACATTTTTCAAACATCTGTGTCAAGTCACCTGCATAACAGTATTTCAGCCCACTGAGATCAGAACAAACACAGGCAGTGTCAGCTATCCTAAAGTAATA
The DNA here is from genome assembly GCA_030068375.1 of Ostorhinchus rueppellii. Taxonomy (NCBI): domain Eukaryota; kingdom Metazoa; phylum Chordata; class Actinopteri; order Kurtiformes; family Apogonidae; genus Ostorhinchus; species Ostorhinchus rueppellii. The sequence goes on along the minus strand of JAQQZY010000027.1, from coordinate 7,742,478 downwards.
AGGAAAATAAAAATCTACCAGAAAGCCAGGACAAGAGCCAGGGAATATAGAGATCATTCGGAGTTAATACCGCTTGGATCACTGAGGCAGTTCACAGAGCATTAATGTGAGCATGCAGCATGTCACCGGACAACGCAGAGGACGTTGCTGCAACTGTTGAACATTCAGGCAGATGTTATTGTTGTTGCTGCTGGACTGTGTAAGTGTGTGTGTCTTGCTTCTGAGAGGACATGAACATTAACTGGTGTGTATTTTCCATAGGAAGTGGTTTATCCCTGCTACCTCCTGTCCAGGCAGTGCCTAGCACATGCTAAAGCCACCCCTCTCCCTGTGCTCCTGCTCCTCCACCACCTCCTCTCCTCCTCCGTCTCCTCTTCCTCCAGGCTCAAAGCAATAGAACAGGCTCATCCCTCACTCCCCATCGCATGGTAAAGTACCATCTTCGCTGGCACGTGATGGCACAGGCGTGCCGAGCTCATCCACACACCAGCAATGGCCACGCTGCATGCCCTTGGAGGAGCGACACTGTGCAAGATTAGAAGACAGAGAGGGAGATTCAAAGAGGGTGGAGATTGATAAAAAGAAAAAAGGGGTGAGTGGGAAAGGTGGTGAGAGAGACAGAGGAAAAAATGATATGTCATCATAGCGCAGTACTGAGTCTCTGAGCCTACAGCTGAGCGGCTCAGAGAGTTAAGTGTCAGTTATTCTCAGCCCTGTGGTCACAGACAAATCTGTGGATGCAGTGAATAGAAAACTGCAGTGGAGTGCAGTGCTCACATAAATACATACACCAAATTAGAACAGCAAAGACACAACAAACTTCTATGGTGTGAGGAATACTTCACATGCATTACTTTATAGGCTTTCCCACATATGAGCATTATTGTCATTTGTCTCAGGTGATTGCGATACTCTACCTGCTTTTTCCTGTAGAATCCACGGGTGTCACAGTTGGGTATATAGATGTCACGGTCAGACTGGAAGATTGTCAGCTCAAGACCCCTCAGGACACTATTGAGCAGCTTGCGGCATGGTGCCTAAAAAGAGGGAAGATTGTGACTTCAGAGATCACTGAAGGCAATGACAGAGAACCTGTCTTAATCTTAAGAGTCATAAAGGCAAGCTGTTATCTCCCCTTCTAAGATCGTGTTGGCAGAAATCCTCTTCGTCCAAGATATGTGTCAATGTAAATCACAAAAGATTAGCTACAGTGATGCAGCACTAGAGCCAGAAGCAGAGAATATGTATATCCCTGTATATTAGATGTCACATATTGTATAACATTATATAACCATATTGTTACACAATCCTTTGGGTTTTCAGGTCACTGAATAGTTTGAAGTGTTTTTGTGCCACTTTGTCAAATATGACTATGTGATCTTGAATTCTTATATGAATATTACTGCTCTCATGATGATATAGACACACAGAGCTGAGGCACTTCAAAAGCTACAGTTAGTTATTCTAGCTTGAAAAGTGAGAAATCTGTGGCTGCAGCGGACGACTTGAAACTTTCCTGATTGACATCATGCTCAATTAGTTCTGCCGCATAGCAGCACACACATCATGCACCATAATGCACGGCTTCAGAGCAGTGTGTGTGTACATGCAACTGCAACAGCCCAAACAGCAGAGGATCTACAGCGTCTAAGATGCAAAATATTACAGTATACAATGATTTTTTATGAAAGATTATGTGCATTCATATAATGTGGACATCTCAGTATTTGTGTCTGGCTTCATTCATTATAAATGGCAAAATAAGAGAATTAACTTACTTTTTCTATGTCACCACTGTGTGAGGGATGAGGACCTGAGAGGAGATGACACACTGGCATGAAAATGTGACATTAAAGAATTATACTTATTTACATCAAACTACATCCATTATCATAGTGTGCAAGAAACTCTGTAAATAATGTGTAATAATTATTTGTTATATAGCTTGGCAACACTGAGCACAAGACATTATTCTGGAGTAACCCTGATGACATCTATTTGGACTTGCCCATTCAATAAGAGACCTAATTTCCAGCAGCACATTTCCTGCTTGGATAGAGAATCGCAGTATCTTAGTTTGAACAGTAGATGGAGATCACTGCAATAAAAAGCAGTTTGATCAGGATGTAAGCGACACAGTGACAGTTTCACATTCATTTTAAATTCTCCACAGAAGGGCTGACTTATAGGACAGACCACTGCCATGAGTCCTGTCATTGAAACACATGAATATAACAAGGCACAGAGGACATAAATGCAGGTGTGTTCACTTAAACATTGTTGCATCATCTCAAGACTAAATTAAAGGTCCTTGAACACAACTCACAATAATCAATTTGGGTTGGGGGATTTGTGAGCAATTAAAGCATTTTATGAAAATAAAATGACATTTTCATCCCAGAAGCACTGCAGAGTGGTGATGGATGCTAAAGATTTGCAAATTCATCTGTGGTCCACAAAAGGCATTCAGGCTTAAATGTCAAACACTAATTAGCCTTTTTTTGTTGCAGAGTGACACAGCATCAAATGCAGCTCACAGCAATGCAAGGGCACACTGTACATACAATCATATGCGGCGCCTGTTACCATACTATCAGTCCTGCTGTGGCCATGTCAAGCCTACCTGCAGTGTCCATGCATGTGTCTGTGTGCATGTGTAGGTGCATGCATGTATGTGCATTCATGCACGTGTGTGAGTATATATCTTACCTGTGGGGTGGGGCCTCTCAGTAGGACTAGTCCTGCTGTGCTTAGCGCAAATGCCCCTTCCCTGTAACAGAGCCTGGAGGGGGCTGTGTTCCCTTGGTGGAGGAACACAGCGGAGCCCTTTGGCACAGCTCAGGGTGTACACACCACAGGGCTCTCCCTGGGCCAACACTGACGTGCTGCCGGCAACATTATGGTCCCTGGGGGGCCGACCTACTCCCAGTGGATCCCTGCAAGAGGGACAGACCTTGAAGGGGCCCAAACGGTTTGCCCCGGTCCATGATCCGCAATGAGCAATCAGCAGCAAAACAACGGTTGTTAAGTTAGAAAGGATAGGCATTTTCTGTCCAGGTCTCAGGTTCTCCACACTGTCACTCTCTGTCAGTTAAATGTGGCTGATGCTATTTCTGGATGTATATTTCTCTTTCACTCTCCCTCCCTTTCTCTCCCCTTTCCTCAGTCTTCTTCCCGTTTCTACACAGTAGCTCTCCTTGGTGCTTTGCCGGTTGAGTCCCCTGCAGTGCCAGAGGAGACAAATGGAGATCGAGAGAGACACAGCAAAGCACCAGCTTTTAAAGATCTGAAAGGCGGTGATAGAGAGTGAGAGAGTGAGTGAGTGAGAGAGAGAGAGAGACAGAGAGACAGAGAGAGAGTAAGTGAGTGAGGGGGAGAAAGAGAGAGAGAGAGAAAGAGAGAGAGAAGAGAGAGAGAGCACAGTTATGACACCTTCAGGGGCTGGGACTCAGAGGGAGAGAAAAGGAAGGAGGTGGCAGGGAGGGAGAGAGCAAGAGGGGAGTGGATTATGTTCCTTTTTAGAAATTATTAAAATCTCCCCACCCTTTCCTGTTACTAACATACAATCATATCATCCCCCTCTTGACACTTATCTTCAGCATTTCATAAGCAGAAAAATAATCACGTTCAACTATTGTCACTTTGTTTCTGATGTAAATGAGTCTTCTTGAATAATATTTGCCATGGTAACACATAAAAAATGTATGTATGTGCCTCTATCAATGCTGCCACGACAATGCCCTTTACTGCAACAAATGTAATTCCTCAGGCTGAAATCCTTATGAAGTTGTGTCTCAAACACAAACCTATGCATGTATTCATGCAGTTGTACTCTCATTACAAAAGTAGTATTTTTTTTCATATGTCATGTTGGACAATTGTCTTACATGTTTGCAGTTAAACTGTAAATTTGCAAAACCTAATAAAGTATGATACTATATTAACAACATGCTGGCAAAAACGTTGTTAGTATTATGATAGCATGCTTTAAAAAATATAACTAATTCAAAACATGTCCTACACACCTAAGCAACCTCTGAGTCAGATCTGTAGTGACTCGCCTCTGAGAGAGGGTTTGCCCTGCTTTTTTATTTTACTTTTATATATATATATATATATATATATATATATATATATAAGAAAGTTAACTTCTCCAGCCAGTTCTTAATGTAAATCGAAGAGACATTTTATGGACCATATAATATGTTAACTATGAGGGCAGCTCAAGTTACTGCTTGACAGTTGTATGAATTGGAAGGGTAATTGTCTTGATAATTATGAGGATGATTCCTCTTTGCAGGAATGCACATACAGTCCCAGTTAGACTGGTAGTAATACTTTACTCCACTCACAATGTCACTGTTGAAAATCTCATACTACTCAACACACAATACCTGATCCTTAACAGAATAAAACTGCAATATCTGAACAGCTGTGAAAACTAATATAAAACAATATTTTTAACAAATATGATGTTCAGTGTGTACAGTGTATAAATCATGAAGTACCTTAAGTGCAGGTATAAAAGGAAAATTTCAGTTCAAACTTTGCACATGAAAATCATTACTAGTGGTTGGCAGTGTGTAGAATGTTGAGGAATTCCTCTCTTATCTAGAGTCCCTCTGTCTCCTGTGTTATCTGACATTGCCTTACTGCTATTGGTGCTCTGTGGACAGATGTAACAAGAACAAGATATTAGCATCTAATGAAAATGTGAGAATGAGCAAAACAGGATTAGGACATTAATCTACTGACAGTGTGCTTTTGTACATTGCTTCAAGGCATTCATGTGCATACACAAAACGTGTAGTATACTCTGCATGACCTCGTGCTGCGGTGTACTTTCTGTATGAGCAGTTTGCCTTGCATTGGGTGAATTGTTCCTGCCATAGACATGCAGATATGACAGAGCACACAGACATACCCACTGGCCTGTTCTCACTGAATTAAGGGCTACATGAGGCCAAAATGTACCTCGCCATCAGCAGCTCATTGTTCTGATTAATCCTGGCAAGTAGAGCAGAAATCACCTGCCGTCTTGTGTTCCCATCAGCTTGCAAGCCACAGCTCTAGTCTGTTTCCACATAGGAGAATGTTCCAAGACACACGCCAGACCAACAGGGGCTTTCTTTTCCACACACCCCTTCATTTCCCCCCCTTTTCTTTCATTTCTTCCTCTGCATCGTTTCCCTCTGTCTTCCCAGCTTAGGTCTATCCCAGCTCTCTTGAAAAATCTGGCTATTGATGTTTTTTCTGTCAGTAAAGCAGACAGTATTCACACATACATACATATTCTTGCAGGGAGTGATACTTGACTTGTTGAGTGGTTTCCCCTGAATTTTGTAAAAATGTGACCACCACCTGCTCTATCAACGTCTTGTAAAAGTAAACTTCCTGTACCCCTGACTCTGTGTGGTTGGTAAGGGTAGATATGTCTGTAATATTGGACGGGCAGAAAGGAAAGGGTACACACATATTCGATGATTGGCTAAACGATTGTCACCATTTTTCAACGCTCATTGTTATTGGCTGGTTATGTAGCGAGGCTATGACGACACAGAAAAGCGCCGAACTCTAGTTTGTAAAGTTTTTATGAGAAGCTATGGATAGCTGATGAACAAAAGTGAATACCTGTCTCATTTTTCCACTATATAACAGGTAAGCGACTGCGTTAAGTACAAAAATAACTATAATAATTTAGTTTTCTGCTGACCAATGTGAGGAATCGAGTCTCGTTATCTTCGTATACTCTAATCAGCACCGAGCTTCAGCTTAGAGCAGCGATGCTAGCACATTAGCAGCAAATGATGCTAACCTGTTTGTAGCATCGCGGCTTAGCGTTAATTAGACTCCGCACACCCTTCTGGGGAAGTCGCAAAAATAAACAGTTACCTTTTAAACATATTTATGTAACACCGAGGGTAAATTGTCTTGAGTTAGAATGTTGGCAATTAAGTCTCATAAAATTGATGCTAGCTTAACGTAGCAAACTAGCCTAGTCGTTAGCGAAGTGCCTGGTTAAGGTTATGTGTTGACAGCTAGCCAGCCTAGCTTCTGAAGTAAACATTGGCACGCCCACTTCACTTTGTCGCTACTGCTCATTTTCTTTGGATTACTTTATTACCTACGATCAGAGTAATACTGTATTTGCGTTTCGGGAGTTAGGACACTATTGACAGACACGATTGTCTTAAGCGAGAAAGCATTAGCTACTTCCACAGATATCACATGAGGTGTCGATATTTTTATTGATGCATACATTTCAGTCCTGTAAAGTGGAGTAAGAAATCTACGATAATGCTATTATTTAATATTACATATATCAAAGAAGGTATGGTGAGACTCTTTAATATTAGTGGACAATAGTAGTGTGGTTAGTTGTGTTTCCAAGGGGTATAGTATTTGTTGTTGTGAAATATAACACTTCTCACATCAGATCAGCTGATGTGAGATGTGTATGAGCATCTTCAAACCTTGAATCCATAAAATAACTCGATTAACATTAAATATTGGACACCTATTTTATGAATAAATCTTATATAGTCTCACAAGCCAGGGTAAATATCAGCTTTGCAAATGTACTTGTTGATGTCACTCATGAAACTATGCCACTGAGTCATTTCACTCTTGTGAAAGAGCTTCGCCAACTCAGTGAGTCTTTTCTGGTTAAAATAAGGTTTGAGTTAAAACAAACAAACAAACCTACCAAACAAAAACGGAAAACAGCATTGATTTGCTTTCTTATTTGGATATTTTGACCTAATCTCTCATTATGGCTATATCTTAGTGTCAAGACGTGTCATAGGTAATATGCAAAGACTGAACATTTATCAAAAACATTCATATATTATTAACTTTATCAAAAGCACCAGCATGATGGGCATTTGATATGTGGAACTGGTGCAGAGGCTTTAGCTTCCTTTATCATCTCTTTCTCTAAATCTCATTCAAGAAATATGTAGGGGATGCTATCTTTTCAATTCATATGAAAATCTTTATTGTAGAATTTTTCTTACAGATCCATTGTTTTCATACAGATGGATGACATCAATGTACTACACCACAGATGTCTCCTGAATTTGAGGCGTCGAGTGCGTGATATTGGGGATGGGCGACCTGCACAGGAACGTTATATGAGGTTGCTGAAGGATGGGGACACCCTCAGGTTAGATTTTGGATCTCACAATGTGGTTAAGCCTAGTGATAACATGGTCTTTTATATTGAAATTTTTAACCTTTATTGACAGATGACCGGAAAGTTACATACAGTAAAAAAACGAGGGGTATAATATTGGTCACTCAGCTGGAATCAAACTCTTTGAATGCTCAAAATACCCTTGAGTAATTTCATACTGCTCATATTTCTGTGTCTACACCTTCCCATAATAAGTAAAAAAAATATGCTGGTGAAGTTGAGAACAAGTGGTGAAATATAAAAACGTTTACCCACCACATGTTGGGCCTTTAGTCTCTGGCCCTTTTAAAAGAATATTTGTACTCTTTGATTTTATTCCATTCTATTTATTGACTAAAATTTTGGAGCAATTCTATTGAATTGGATATCGATCAGAGGCTTATAAAACAGAGGTCAAAGGGCTCACATTAGAGGTAGAACCTGGTCCTCATTCATCACAGAGGAACAGCTCTATATGTGCTTGTGTTTTATAATTGACCAACTTTTTATCTTAAAAATCTATTGACTGAATCACATTATTTAGTTGAATTTAAATGAATAATTATCCATAGATAGTAACACTACTTCCATATTAGTGTTACAGCCTCTAAAAAAAGTTTATCCTATATAAGAGAAAGTATTCTATTAAGCTGCTGGATGTTATGTCCTATGAAATAATCAAAGTCGGTAGTCATATGGTCATCTGTACGTCATTTTGCAATTTAAAAAAATGGATAAAGAGCAGAGGTTTGTATCTGCTGTTATTCTTAGTCCCCGCAATCACACTTATGATTGATAGTCAGTTTTTGATCACAATTAAAGGATACATTTCTCTAATTGTGCATGTAGCAGTGACCTTTTATTAACCTTGAGTATAATACCATCTTTTTAGTTACCAAGGAAACTCTGAAGAGGTGGGTTGCTATGTGGCTGGTCATCCTTTATCAAAGGGAAATTGCTATTTTGAGGTAAGACCATTGATGATGAAATCTTATTGACATTGCTTTTAGTCAACTTATGTTATTGTAACTGAGCTCTTTTTGGTTGTACAGCAGGAGTGGGCCAATTGCTTTCAGGGTCTTCTCATTAGTTGAGTCTGTAGCTGTAAACTGCTATCACTAAGTGTATTGCTGAGCTTTGCATTTAGTTTACCGTACGTCCCTTCAAATTACATCAGCCAGTCACTAGAAAATAACAGGACCATTGGTACTTTGCACAATCTTTCATTTTGAAATGGGGTGAACTATTCACAATATGATAGGCTAACCACATACCATCATCCCTGGTTGTGCCCAAGATTGCTTTTCCATTCAGCCAGCAGTTTTATCCCCTGGTTTCCTAATGCTGACAATTTTCTCTACTTCATATTAAATTCTGAATGCCCCCCCACAGACCCAGTTCATCAGTGCAAAACCACTACCTCAAGAATGTCCTCGCTACATTGGAATGAGGAACGGGGTGTGGGTTAGGTGGTATCTCTAAGCACAAAGATTAGTCTAACACAGTGCTTTTCAGCTGATGGGCAGGCAGTCTGGCAGCAACAGAAAATATTTATTTATGTATATATTTAGCAAAGCTAACGTGCCCCTATGTTTCAAGCCTTTTTAATAGATCTCATCCAAATAGTAGAGTATGAAAGAAAAGCTTCATGGTGATTTAACACTGGAACACTTGCAAAGGTTCAGTCATAATAAATTTGGTGTTGAGGACTGCAGATGGTTATTTATGAGCCAGCTTGTTTGCAAATGGTGTACGTCAGAACAGACCCAGTGACGTGTGGCCAGGATGAAAGGCGAGACAGGCATACTGGTCTACCTTGGCTGATGTTATAGGATTTAGGAAGGAACATCAGGCCTATATATTATCCAGTGATATCTTTTCACTGGGACATGGCCAGACAGCATGCAGCATCAGCATTTTGTTGCCGTATCAATGTCTTATAAATAATCATTCTGTTCTCACTTCACGGAGAAGAGGTGCACATTTGCTGAATATCAACATTTAGTATTTGGGTGGATAAGCTAGTATAGGAGGTTAACAGTGGACTTTCACAATGTACTGCTTATTTTGACAGTTAGGTGTCCGTGATGCCACATTTGTCGGCAATTCATTAAAATAAAAATGTTACATGTGACCTCCACATCTGTCTTTCTCCTTCACAGAAAATATTCATGATAGCGTTTATATTTAAATGAGAGCCATATTGTGAGCCTGCTAGATCCATTTGACATTTAAACAAGTAGATCTCAGTGTGTGAATTATCCTGAGTTTTATGCTATTCACTATGCAATGACGCACATGCTGTCAGCTTCCCAGATATCTTCAAAAGTTTGGAGCTTTTATTGTAATAAAGGTCATGCTTTTGTCAACGTATGCGTCATTGCTATCCTTGTGTTTCCTTGTAATGCTTTCAAAAGGAATCCATTTTACCTTTGACAGTACCGCAGCATAGTTTTTGTCAAACGCCTCTTGAAACCCAGCTGAACATCTGTAGCATTCCACTTATTTTAACAGATTTATTAGAAAATTTCAGTCATTTTTCAGTACAACCTCATGGCTCATCAGCAAACACATTCCTACTCTTTCCTCATCTAAGTAATCTCACATGTTTTTGTAACTTTTATTTGGACAATCATGTAGACATACACGGTTGTTTAACTTTTTAAGCATTCCAAGTAAAGCCGTAATCTGCTTAGGCCAAGAATTTAGCTCTTTAACAAAGCAACAGTATAAAGTATTTACTTTAAAGTGTCAAACCACAGACCAAAAGAATTAGGCCTGAATTTTTATACGGGGAAACATGAGAACTTAGGTTTCATGTGTACACATAGAAGACATGGAAGCAGAACATAGAGGGTGGGAAATAGAAGCTAAAAATGACACAGAGGAAGACATCTTAAAGAAGAACAATCACTTGAAAGGTCACACAGAAGGAACATAAACAGACTAAGTGGATAAAGTTATTCCTCTGTATTTCCCTTCATTATCTTTGACCTAATTCTGTCTGGCAGCCTGTGTCATTTTATTGGAAGTCGGGTCAGTTGGTGATTGTTATTTTTTATTTTAAATAAGTGTTGTCCACCTAATTGTTCAAAGTATATAGGTATAACTGGCTCCACAGTTGTTTTTACATGTGTACTTGTGTGTGTGTGTAGGTGACAATAGTGGACACGGGGGTGAGGGGGACTATTGCTGTGGGCCTGGTGCCGAAATTCTATCGGCTGGACCACCAGCCTGGCTGGCTGCCGTACTCTGTAGCTTACCACGCTGACAACGGCAAGTAAGTTAAACCACAGTCATCTATGCACTTCATTACAGCATGGTTTCTATGAAAGTAATTTCATCTATCACCCTGCTTAGCTCTTAAATATTTTCAACAGTCAGAATATGTTGGCTAATTGTTGTATGAAGAATGTAGGTTTTAAAGGCAAAGTATGTAACATCTTCCTTAAAATATGTTTTATTGCCTCTTACAATACTAATTCTGTTCTCATTTCACTCAATATAGAGCAGTATTGTCCAACAGACATGGATGGAAAAATATGAAAATGAAGCGACTCCATTTCATTCTGCTCTTCTCTCTTACTACACTGCTAATGTGGTTAATTTATGCACTGGTGTGGATAGATGTGGGATTATGTCTCTTTTAGATCATAACTGCTGTGGAAAAATCTGAAAGTAACATTTTGGTTTTTTGTCTGTTCAATTACTCATCAACCATTCTCTCAGCCTCATTTGCAAAGAAGAGAGGATACCAAGTTTAAATAATTTTTAATAAACGCAACAGAAATGTTACATACTTTACTTAGGGAGTTGGAGAGCCTATGGTTGTCACTTCAAAATTAAACCTCTACAGTCAGTGATTGATTTGCTTTCTCTGGGTTACTGTTGAAACATGGTAGAGCAACATGGTTGGGCAAGTTTTCACAGCTATAATGAAAACATATGACTACCATATACGGTTTCTGCAAACAGATCCTCAAAATCTTGTTTTCCTAAAATGAGCTGTCAAAACCACAATTAAAGTTCTAAAACATGACATGTTTACATAACTCAGAGTAACATTTAGATAGTTAACCCAATGGTATAGAAATTACAGTGATTTTGGAATTTACAGTGTTTAAGTTTTCTAACTAAGCATCATGTATCATGACTTATGAGCACCATGACTAGTTTTTCACTTTCAAGTTGCTTAAATTACAAAAAGAATCATGACTAATTACTTGCTTAAGCAGTAGGCTAGACAGTATGGCAAAAATGTCATGTAATGTACTTTTTATATACCAGTTGATATCAATAGTTACCCCTGCAAGGTTATTTACATTTATAGGGATAAATTATATTTTTTTCTTTTAGAAACCAGTTGTTTCTAGGTGGTATGTAACATCATAGTAGAGTAAATATTTAATATTAGGAGATAAAATACTATTGTTTATTAGACCAAATGTGTACTATGTCAACATCAGCAGTGTTAGGAGAAAAAGGTATATAATACTATAAGAAGAAAGTGTACTGAGGAGAATTTTTAATGTAATGATATTTCTACATTTCCTTGAAATATTACAACCTTATTGTTGTGATATAACCTTTTTCTCAAAATACTGTAAGTTAACTGTGGACCTAACGCTACTTTGTATTCTCATCATATAAAATTCTGTTGTCATTCAAAGCAATGACCATCTTACCAGCCCAATTGAGCCGTTGCTAGATTACAGAACTCTCAAGTTTTGTTTTGGATATTCATTTTAAAGATTTTTCTTTCATTTTAGGTTATATAACGGGAACCCTGTGGGGCAACAATTTGGACCAAAATGTGCTCGTGGAGACCGCATCGGCTGTGGAATTCACTCTGAAAATATTGAAGCAGGTGTAACAACAGTCTTTTTTACCAAAAATGGCAAAGAGGTCAGTGTTTCTGAGGCCGTTATTCATTATTTAATACACACTGGCATGTAATCACTTTACAGTTTAATTTAGTTGATGTATCTATAAATACATTGCTTTGTGTTTCTTTATATCCAGGTAGGTTCAGTAGAGGTTCCTGTTTCAGCAGAGGGGCTCTTTCCTGCTGTAGGGATGCACTCCATGGGGGAGGAGGTGAGAGTTGACCTGCAGGCTGAGTGGTTCCTAGAGGAAGATGATAGTATGATGATGGTGGACAGCCATGAAGATGACTGGGGACGGCTTTATGATGTCAGAGTGAGCGGCACGGTAAGAAGTAATACGTTACAAAAATATGCAGCTTAGGGTTTGACATTTAATGTATCTTATGAGAGTCAAATATGCCAGATTAAATGTCATGGTTGATTATTGTTCTGTGTTTACTTACTGTGATGCTCATCTAAACTGTCCAACTTCCTCTATGCTTTTATTTAGAGTTGACTGTAAAATGAACAATTTAACCACCTAAAATGAAAGGTGGGGTTAGATCTAACCAGAGGCCAAGCAAACATTTATTCATGTATGGATATGACATGCCAAGATGCACAATTTTGTCAAAAATTTTGAGACATCTGCCTGAACACACATGAACTTTAATGACGTCCCATTCCTAATCCACATTATTTTATATGAAGATGGTCTCTCGTTTACAGCTATAACGGTTTCAACTCTTCTGGGAAAGCTTTCCATGAGGTTTAGGAGTGTGTTTATGGGAATTTTTGCCCCTTCCTCTAGAAGTGCATCTGTGACGTCACATTCCAAAGGTGTTTTATCAGGTTGAGGTCTAGGGCAGCCAAGTTCCTCCACACCAAACTCTCTCCTCTGTGTCTTTATAGACTTTGCTTTGTGCATTGGTGTTCAGTCATGTTGGAAGAAGAAGGGGTCATCACCTAACTGTTCCCTTGTAGTTGGGAGCTTTCAATTGTCCAAAATGTCTTGGTATGTGCAAGCAACAGTTTCTTTCGCTGGAACAAAGTAGCCAAGCCCTACCCCTGAAAAACAATCCCACACAGTAATCCCCGCTTCGCCAAACTTTACACTTGGCACAATGCATCAGGCAAGTACTGTTGTCCTTGCAACTGTCAAACCCAGACATGTCCATCAGATTGCCAGACAGAGAGGTATGATTCATCATTCCAGAGAACAGTCTCGACTACTCTAGAATCCGGTTACATTGTACTTTATACTATTGCATCTGACGGTTTGATTTGCAAATGGTGATGTAACGCTTGGATGCAGTTGCGCAGACATAGCAGCCCATTTCATGAAGCTCTCTATGCACTGTTGAACCTGAAGGCACAGCCACTTTTACACAGAGCTCCCAGAAAAAGATGGTATGGTGATCTCAGCTTTTTACCACCATTGACCAATTTCCACCGCCAAGCCAAGGGAGTAACAGAGGTGAGACAGCCTGGACTTTTATACAGTGGACCTGCGTTCCAGAAACAAAGGGGCGGTGATGCAGTGCAGCGTATAGTGTGACGTATAACTTGTGCGTTGCAAATACCCCGAACATAGCGGTGTTGGCAACCTCTCCAGAGCCGGCCCATCTTTCACCATTCCACAAACGTTAGCATGGATAGAGTCCTCTGACCACAGTGACAACAGCTTGTGGATCTCAGCATCTCCCTTAAGTTCGACATCTTTGTGGTTGTGTTGATATGTTTGCTTACTGTACACAGTCCATACTGTTTTTTGTTGTTGTTGTTTTTTTTTTTTAATCCCCCTGGTGCAGAGGTCACACATGCAATATATCATCAAAATGTCACACCTTGGTTGCGGAACGAGAGGCGTTCCTTTTACATAGCATTCTGGAATCATGATTCCACCTTTATCACACCTCTGTTACTACCTCCAGAAGCGTTACAGAGCTGTGGCAGAGGTGGGACCAAACAATCCCACCATTTTGTGTACACAGATGCCTCTCTTGAATAAAAGTGAAATATTCAGGTAACAGAAGTGCTCTATGAAAGGGGCTAAAGTATGGATGTGGGTGGCTTTTAGAGCTACAGAAAATTGATAAATTGATGACTTGGCCTACCATTTGTTGTTCCAAATTGCTGCACAAATGTTTGTAGAAACATTCTGCATGCCTTTATACACCTGTGGCCATGGAAGGGATCAGAATACCTTTATTCAATGACTTGGAGAGGTGTCCCAAAACTTTCAGCAATATAAGGTATGTTAATTGCAGTTGATGTGGTTGTAAGATAGTTCAAATATTTTTTCACTTTACTCATGTCAAGCTTTCCCTAGTTCTGATTTAGAATGGATGAAATTATCCATTACTAGGCTTTTGAAATCTCTCTTTGGTGTGGCTTGAAGATGTGTGCTTTTCTATAAAACAGGTAAATCCCTCTTTGTTGACAACTGTACTTAACACTCTTTAAAAATCAGTGAAAGCTCAGACACAGATCAATTAAATATGACTTATTTAGTATCAGTCACAGTTTGATCTTGCTGTGACAGGATTTGGGTCACCTTCATATAGCTTCATGACATCAGCTGAGGGGATTTTCCTGTAGACATCAGGTTCAGTAACAAGATAAACAGCAGACTCGCAGTGAAGACATAGAGTCTGTTGTCTATCATTCTCTGTGCTACATCAGAGTAAAAGATTATGCAACAGGTTGGCAAATCAGCCTGCAAAGCTCAGGCACACAAGTAGTGAAAACACACCAATGTGTTTTTGTCTGCAGAGCTCAGCTGTAGAGATTCAACTTGTACTAAGCACCTGCCTTGCCTTTTGTTGACAGATATGACAGAATGGTGCCATGCTGTAATTGTTTTAATTGCAGCCTGTGTTATTATACCCCAATTAAACCTAATAAGTGATAATTAAGCCTATTTTTCAGAATGTGTTACCTTGGTTTTTCACATATTTTCAGTCTTAAATGCAGGCCCATGGCCATGCATACAACAATGAATGCACAAATCTATTTTTGGCCGGTAAGGGAGAGTGGCCTAATCATTAAAATGGAGATTCATACTGAAGTCATACAGTGCTGTTTTTATTCACACTAGTTTATAGTGAAAACATGAAAAAATTAAACCTCGAAATACTGCAGTAAAGTTGTTAACCCTTGAGAAAGGTGGAAAGATTGTTGAATTGATGAAAATATATGTGACAAACTACAGAAACAAATGTCAGCGAAAGGTTTTGACAAACCTTGGAGAAGCAAGTGGAATAGTTTGAAACAATGTTATATGATCCAGACCAGTGGTTCAGTTCAGGGGGGCAAAAGCTCAAGCCAACCTCAGCTTTTGTGAGAATACGTCTTACTCCTCAGTCCATAGTCCAGGTAGTGTATGAAATGCTATCTAACAGATAAAGTTGAACTAAATACTAGTTTTTTGGCCTCAATGAGCAAAATTCCACAAACACCCTTTCAACATATTGTAATTGAAGTCATCTGAGAGGAAACACAAAGTACGCCAATTTCTTTGGACAGTCTTTTAGGATGTAGATAATCTGGCCTTTGGTACAGACTTTGGAAAATCACAGGTATTTTCAGACAGGTAGGTGGATAAATATGGAATTGACAGCTATTATTAATCACTTTTAAGACTCCCTCCGATGGTAGAAGGAGGAAACGGCATTTTCAGATTCTGGTGATATTCTGAAACGGGGCAGTATGGTGATGCAGTGGTTAGCATTGTTGCTTCACAGCAAGAAGGCCTTGGGTCATGGGGGCCTTTCCATGAGGAATTTGTATGTTCTCCCTAGATCTGTGTGGGTTCTCTCTGGCTCCCCCCCCCCACTATCCAAGACATGCACCTCAGTAGATTAGTCACTAAATCCCCTGTAGGTGTGAATGTGAGTGAATGGTGCTTCATTTTTATGTGTGAACTGGTGACACATCCAGGGTGGACCTTGCCTTCATCTGATGGTTGCTGGGATAGGCTCCAAAATGTCTGCTACACTTCAGAAGATTAAGTGGTTCAGAAAATGAATGAATGAATTGATTGATTAATTAATTAATTAATTAAAAGGGATATTCTGAAATTAATTTGGATGGACAGCCATATATTGTCATGTTCTGGCAAAACCATAGTGTCTTTATGAAAAAGATACATTTATATTTCCCTTTTGTGTAGTGTTAGTGTTATTATTTGTGTTTTGTACACTCACACATTCAGGTTTTGGGGCTGACACTATTTTGATGAAAAGACAAAAATCACCAATGAGTTGATCCATTGAACAAGGGTAATCTGTGAAACCCCAGTGTGACATACAATATCTTAACCCTCCGTGGCTCTGATTTCTGCACTTATCTACAACTATTAAAAACATGTCAGTGAACGACACTGTTACACTGGATGTAATATCATACATAGACTGTCCTGCTGCTGCTAATATTCCCAACACCAAATGTGTGTTGACGAATTATTTGAAAAAAACTTGTGTTGGTTCTCATAGATGCTATAGATGCTAAAAATGAACAATTTGTAAAGATACATGTTCTTATTTGTAACCATTAACCTTGGGAAGAGTTGTTACAAATGGGATCAGGAAGGTGGGAGGCGTTTGTTGAAGAAGTACAGCATTATTAGCTTCATGGAATTTGCTTACAACAGAAAATATGTAGAATGGTGCCAGCCTTATCCTTTAATATTTGATACAGCATTGGTTTTTACTTGCAATGATAGTGCACACAAAGAACTCTTGGCTTTGTTGGTGACCGGTTCAAGGCTACTCTCTCAGGCACAGACTAAGATATGATTCAGGTAGTGAGCATTAGCCAGCTGAATGGCATTCACGTCTGGAAACAGCTGCTTGATCAGAGGCTGTATTCCTACCAGTTGTAGTGAACTGTAACTCCTTTGTCCTGTGTTAAGGTGTGAGCTCTCATCACCCTCTCCTCCAACTTCAAAAAGTAACCACAAGACTGCAGTCAGGTTTCGACACAAGAGAGGTGAAGGCTCTGTGTGGGTCTTGTACGTGGAGTGATAAACGTGTCTGTCACTGACAACAGACTGCCACACATAAGCACAGATCATCCTCTTTTTTTTTTTTTTTTTTCTTTTTTTTTTGTTGAGGGCAGACAAGGTCATAAATGCAGGGTATTGTGGGTGAGAAGGATGAATCAGCCAGCAGGTTTTCTCTATGTCTCTCTGTCCGTCTCTCACTCTGTTTTTCTGGACTGAGGAGTGGTAATGGCATGAAAAGTGTTGATGGAGCCAACAGCTTGGCCGTCCACCAGGTTGTAAAAATTCAATAAGTGGAGTAACGGGACTCTAAGGAATCTTTTACTCTTTCTCATGTGGTTGGAGGTTTTAACAGCTGGGGTGCTGATCCACTATGCACTCTAGCAGTAATCTCTTTCTTTTACTTTTCTCTTTTTCTTTTCAGTTTCCTCTTATGACTAAGCCACCATTAGACATACGCTCCAGTAAGCGGGTGATAATATTCAAACTGATAAGACTGTCAAGTTTTGACAAGTACAAGGATTTGGTGTAAACACTGAAGACAGGGAAAGGGTGTGGGACAAAGCAGTAACAGTAGCTGTTTCCTGGATTGACAGAGAAAGTTTGGTTTGGTGTGAAACAAAAAAGAAAAGGAAAGTGTTGTTGAGGAAACTAGAAGATATTAGGACACAGAGAGGATGAGAAGGAAGGGAAAGAAAGAGGTTTGTTTTGAATGTTGGAAGTCTTTGAATAGCAGGATTATTACGACAAATTTCACTTTAAACGGCAGAATAATATTTCAGTCACAGGGTGGTCTCACTTAATCTCTTGTTTTTGACTTGTAATTCATTTCATTGTGTGGTTTTAACCAGTACTGAACCTGCCTCAGTTTGCCTCAGCTTTTCCAAATGTCTATTTTGAATCTTTCAGAAGTCTGCTTTCCTCTCCAGTTTACTCCATCCAAATAAAACTCTTATGCATTTCAATAGCTTTTTACTTCTCAAGGCTGTAGCTATGATGTATACTTTGAGAGGCATGGAAATATTTTTTTCTATTTTCTCACATGTGGCTATGCAACAGATATTTCCAGCCTCAGTTGTTTCCGTTGACTTACGGATCATTCAGTTGACATAGCTGGATTACACCTTTCTAGCTTTTTAGTGGTTTGTTGTCTCCAGCAGCAGCTCTCTAACATTTGGTCAAAACAGTGGAATATTTTTTACAGGTTGCTATTTGATAAGTGTGGGTAATCACTGTCCCTGATGATAGCTGTTCTTACTGATTGTTAAGAGATGAGGAACAGGTAGACGGAAAAGATTCCTACAAGATAAATGACTTTTCTGACTGGTATGCTTTTGAAGAGGCGGTATTGAGGAGTACAAAGCCGCAGAATGCATAGAGTACAATGGTGATGGTAGTGACATGTCTGCAGCTAAGACTTTGCTTTTGTGAACTGTTTACATTACAGTCAGGGGGATGGCCCCTCCTGTTTAGATAGGTGGGTATCTGATCTTTTCTCCCCACCATCTTTATGCATGCCATGTTTTCTGCTCTATATTATCCCCGTCTGCATTTGCATGTTTAACAACTCTCTGATTCTCTTTTATTACTCCTCTACTACATTGTTACCTTCAAATCATTACCATTAGTATTACTTCCATGTTTTGATTAATTTAGTATACAATATTTTTCTCTGACGTCCTTCTTTGGTCTTTTGGTCTTTTATCTGTTATTTGCTGACTTGTTATTTTCATCTGAGGGACATATTTAATGAATGATATTAAATAATTTTCCCTTTTGGTTTTATTGGTTGTATTGTATTGTAGTGGAAAAATTAAGTAAATGGAATTATTAATTCATGTCTTGCTTTCTCTCTTTTCTTAAAGTGCAGAAGTCTTAAAATCAGTAGTCATGTTAAGTAGAGTTGTGATCCTTCACAAATAGCACATATCTTGTACTGCTGGATGTTATTACAGTCACTTTAGAGTGGTGCACTATACTGTAAATGGTCACTCACTCATCAGTATATGAAACTTTCTTTTTCACTTGACGCACATTTGTAGAAACTGTTTTCGTTCTAAATGACATTTCAAGGTTGGTATTTCAGTATTGTCTATGCATGTTTAACATACTTGGTCTTACTTAAAAACCTACATTTCAATCAAACGTCTGACAAATGTGTGTTGATGGTTGATATTACAGTGCCCTAATGTTTGACATAAAAACAAAAGTCCGACATTGGATAGTTCAGCATTTAAAATGATTTTTTTCCTGCTGTATGCATCACAACTTACTCCGTAAACTCTAAAGTAAAACAGACTGCTTTGCAGTGGCACCTGTCTCTTTCTCCCTTTTTAAATAGCATGTTTCATCCACAAAGAATTGGCATTATAATGAACAGATAAATTAGAAATATTTGGACATTTAGGAGATATGCAGGTATATTAATAAGGATTTTTTTGCCATAATTTTTATTGAGCAATGAAAGAATTATGAAACTTTGTATTTGGTGAGGATTGCCTAATCCAACAGTTTCCACAAGTCTAAAAAGTAAAAAGTTATAAATGTATTATACAATGTATAAGTTATTATAATGGCATTAAGAAACATTAATAATTTAGCTGTGTCCCTGTTAGAAGGGGAAAAAGGCATAAAGTTTCAAAGTATTTTTGCTTTTATTTATCAACATTTAAGTGATATAAAGGCAAAAAGGCATGACCACTTAATTTATATCGTTCTTTTCACAGTTATTTTACTGTGCACAATTCCAGACTGTTCACAGGGTGCTGGTTTTTATGAATGGTCCCTTCTGTGTAGGAATAAAGAAAAGAAACTGTTCTTGTCGCTCTTCACTATTGTTGTACTAACCAAAGATTAACCCAGCAAATAGAAGAACATCAGCCTCAGCAGAAGGTAAAATATCTTTGCTCTGACACATTCCTGGTGTAGTTTTGAAAAATGAGCTATAATGCATTGTACAGAACTTTTGAAGCCCACCTCACTTTTTATTCTCCTTCAAATCTTTTTGGAAAAACACTTTATTCTTAAAACTAGGAAAATATCAAGTGAAGTATTAGAAGTTTGTTGGCGCTTTGAACATTATGCTGTGTTGCAGTGCCCAGATGGGTGTAGTGGTAAGAACTCACCCACCTAAGTCTGATGATAATGGGTGTGGTCAGAGGTTTAGCGGATAGGTAACCAGTAGATGTCAGTACAGCAAATACTATTTTCCATATAAAGTCTAATGTGTAATTGTGTTATTTTTTAAAATCCTAAACCAAATCATTTTTAATCAAATCTCTCAAAGCTCAAACTCTGAGCTCTTTTAACAAATAAAGCCTTCAGCATTGTTCATAAAGATGATTCATCTGTTGACTTAAGTGTTTAAAGCTTTTGTTGAAGGTTGATAAATTTCATGTTTTTG
The DNA here is from genome assembly GCA_030068375.1 of Ostorhinchus rueppellii. Classification (NCBI taxonomy): domain Eukaryota; kingdom Metazoa; phylum Chordata; class Actinopteri; order Kurtiformes; family Apogonidae; genus Ostorhinchus; species Ostorhinchus rueppellii. The sequence goes on along the minus strand of JAQQZY010000027.1, from coordinate 7,722,031 downwards.
TGTCCTCACTTTTGGATTCTTATATGATTACTTAAGTTACAGTATATACATTAAAGGATTTATTATTTCTGCCATTGTCATGACTGGCAGTGAAAGGTGTCTTAGGCAAACACAGTATGTTTAGTAATAATCCACATGAGTAATGGATTTTTTTCCCCTTTTATATATTGTTTGCCACCATGCTTCTGCTCCGCTGTTTTTCTTTCTGGAGACATTTGGCTGGCTCTCCACTGCGTACGTGCGGCTCAGTGAAAACACGAGCCTCCAATCCTCTGCCTCCTGTTGTCACAGCAGTCGCTGTGCCCACCAACTTAATCCCCTCAGCTGCGGATGAGCGGGTCGACAAGTAAGTGGACAGCACCTGAGTCGGCAGTTATCAGTTTTCCCAAGTGTAGCGCACTCCCTCTCAGCCCGTATCACACGTTCACACCATCCGCTCTCCTCCATCTCTCTCCTCCACGGGTAGATGAAAACTCTTGTGGATGTGTGTATCTTCAGTTTGTCATTACCTTTGGATATTTTTTATGCTACATTTACTTTCACTTGCCAAAGAGACACACAAACTTTGAAAGCTTTTTGTTACAGATTTTTTTTTTTTTATATATATATATATATATAATTTTTGGTTAATTTCAGTCTTTGTCAAGACAGTAATCATCATTGCGAAGTTCCTCGTACCTTTTCCAGTTTCTAGAGCCAACCGTAGTACCAACGCCCTTTTAAGGTTGCCTGCTTCCTTCCTTCCTTCCTCTTTGAACAATAGTCATGAATCCCAACATGACACTGCTCGTGGATGAAAGTTCACAACTTTCCCATCAAGTTGTATTGGTTGCAACCTCCCAGACTGAACTGTGGCACCATCACTGCTGCCTCCAGTTCTTTGAACCACACAGCGTGAGAAAAAAGGAAACTATGTATAACTGAATCTGAAAAGAGGTCGACAGACTGACTGGAGGCTGGATGGCTAGTTGTGCCAGATTTCACACAAGATGACCAAAAGCGAAAGCTGTGCTATTTTTTCTATCTGTAGCTGTCAGATATTGCTAACAGAAAATGACTCTGTCTGGTCTGGAATTCTCTATGTTAGGAGAAAGAGCTTGTTGTATTTTGTTTCTTTTATTCTTAAGCATCCTAACATTTTTCTTTTCACTTTCTGAAAGTGTGAAACTGTAGTGCTGATGTTGTTATGTAACCTTTACATTTACATTTAAAGGAAAATAAGTACTTAATGGTTTAACAAAGGTTTGTCTTACAGGATATAGAGAACATGCAGACAAAGTATGATTGGACTCTTTCTGTGCACATTATTGACCAAATAATACTGAAATTATTGTGCAATAAACTTCTTAGGAGGCCCAGTGGCGTAGCAGTTCTGATTCCAAACTGCTGCGCCCCATTTTTGACTTTTGGTCCAGTTCACCCTTGTTGAAAGTCATTTTCTGTAATCTCTCTGCTCTTATTTCCTGTCCTTGAAGAAAGGCAACCATGATCAAAAACAAATATTTGAAAAGAAAATTGCCTGGGTGGGATTCTTACTTGAACTACGACCGCTGTACTTTTAAGTTTCCTCACTTCAACAGCTAGTGCTTCTTTCCTCAATCACTAGTTTTCTGGACAGCAAATTGCATCTGGCAGGCAGCTCCAGGATCTGACCTCATCAGACGTTGTTGAATCAGGTGTTAAATAGTCACGTTGTGAATGCTGATTTGACCTGTTTCCATTGTAGAAAATGTAGCCTTTTGTGTTTCTTTCTTGGCAATTCAGTTATACCAAACTTGGGGCTGGAAACTATTTGTAAGGTTGAGTCTCTGGATAATAGTATTAACTTGGACCATTGAGCACTTGTTTAACACCTTCTTCATCCCTCTGAATAGTGCACTTGTTTCATCTAGCACTAATGTATAACACTGATTTGGCACTGTGAAGTGTAACAACTGAATTTATTATTTGATACCTATATGTGGTGCCATCTTTGTAGCCTTCTCTCTCATTGGTGCCATTTAGCTCTTACCCAGGAGTGGTAAACTTTTTATACAACTAACTTTTTACAACTTGTCCCATATAAATCAGTGGTGGTGGCAATACATGCTGGCATCAGAGCTGCAAGTTAATTTGGACACCATCTTCCCAGCAGAGCTAATGGTGATAATAAATGGAGTGTATTAAAAAGTGATGAAACCTTCACATGGCCAGTGAGTGATGAGATGTCACTGAAGGGCAACAGTGTGGGTCCTTGGCTCTTAGAGGTCTCACTGGAAATCTCAGTGGTGAATAATTGATTAAACACGCAAAGTGCTCTTGTGTCAGCGGGGCGTTGTTTAAAATGAAATAACTTGTGTTCGCTGTAGTGTTCAAAAATGCAAATGACTCAAGGTAGTCATTGGTGTTCTTGCAGAATTTTAAATACAGTGTTGCTGTTGCTGGAGGTGGAGATGTTGCCTGGAGGCATGCTGCATGCGTCCAGGCTAAAATCATCTTGTCTCCAAACTGTAAATACTTGTTCACTGAATGCTGTGTCAGTGCCACGGAAATTACAGGTTGTGTTTTGATTTGTATATTGTTTTGTTGCCGAGCACTTCTTTGAACTTCCTAATGCGGTTGATCTCTCATCAAGCTTTAACAACATCATACTACTTGTTACACGCTTAAACAAGATAGTTAAATCTCTTTAATGAGTGATTGATTTGTCTTGCATTTTTGGTGTGCTTTTTTTTTTTTTAGTGCATGCTCCTTCAAAACACTTACACAATATATTACAAATATGAAAATAATTTGTGTGCTTGTTCCTGTTACAAATTGTGTTACCATGGGAAATTTAAGGAGCTATCTGCAATCATTTGAATTAAAAACTGTAAAATAAAGAGAATCAATAAATGCTGTACTTTGGCCAAATATTGACCACATATTGACTAACTCACCCCAACTTATAATACCAATACAAATACAATAGTACCATAATACTAATACTCATAATTAGTTACTGTAGTTTCCAATCTGCCCCTTAGTCCAACATATAAAATTCATATAATTAGAGGACAGGAACTGTGACCAGAGGTTGTGCTGGACATTTTTATTGTCATTCATTTTAACATACAGGGTCATAAAAATTCTGTCATAACGCATTATCACTAGTCATTCCAAATTAAATTTTTTTAAATAATAAGACATATTTTATTATTATTTAATGTTCAAAAACATCTCAATGATGCAACAACCGTAGTTGCTGCTGGCTGATAAACCATTGTGATATCACGACTTGCGTAAATATAGATTGCCACTTGTAATTGGCGTGTTATCTGTATACATTATAAGCTCTCCATGTGAATGTTCATGCTGTGTCAAATACCATACAGTCAGGGATATGGTTGTGTGAACTGGAGATCTTGGTGTAAATTGACTATAACACATGAAAGGTATAAATTGTGTATGTATAGCATGCTAAATGCCATAAGAACTGGCATGACATACAATGTGATTTCATGAGATCAGTCTGATAAACATTATCAGGATGACTTGCTTGTCCTTCATCCGCCACTGCATCAGTCCCTGTTTTTTCACCATGTTTATTAATGCCATCACATTTACTAGGCTTTTTAAAATTACTAAGAAGACTCAGCTGTCTTGACATTTTGCGCTAGCAAATTAGCATATAATTTTGGCTAAAGTCCGCTAAACAACGCCATCAACTGGACAGGGGGTCTACTACAGGTGAACTAACTGAGTTATTTGAAAGAAGTAACAGTGTTGTATTCAGCATAGTTGTGAACAGTGGCACTGTAGAGTTATATACAGGTGGGATACAGTTATGGACTGTTTGATGCCTTGTTAAGAAAGAGACAGACCAGCGATCCTGTGAGCAGGTTTTGTTCACAGTGTTGTGTGAAACCTTTCTTTGGTAGATTACCCTCAGTATTTTAATCTGTCAAAATGGCAGATGGCCTTCAGAATTTTCCATCATCTTAAAAAAAAAAAAAAAAAAAATCCATCAATGACAGAATATTTTCGGTTGACACAAGCTCTGATGGTGATATCACCCATTAGTTGTTGAACTGCCATTTTGAAGCCAGTAGTTTGTGATTTGGCCGTCACCATGTTGGAACCAGAAAGGACCATATTTGAACAAAAGCAGTGGGAGTGCAAGGGACTGAATGATCTGAGGATGGTCACAGGTGAGCTAAGGCTTAACAGTTGCTTAACCATGTAAAATGGTAAAAATCCTCAAGCCTGGTGGAACACAGTCATTAAAGTGACTTATTAACCTGTTGACTGCACTTCTTTAAATACAAAGAAACTTCCAAAATCCAACTTGGATGGGGAGTAAGATGTCAAACCCTTTTATCTGCCCTAAGATCTTATTGACAGAGCAATAATTTAATGATAGACCACCAGATCACCTAGTAGAGGGTCCAGATAAAACAAATGTGACCAGAAGGATTCTTGGAAAAAAAATATTGACATAGTATTATTGCAGGAATGTCTGTTATATGTCTACAGGAGCCAGGGCTTTTTGGAGCCGCCATCAGCTGCGTTACAAATTTAAGATACCTCTGTATTGGTTGTTTTTTAGAGACAAATTTCTTGCAGCTTGGCTTAACATAAGGAGAAGAAGAATGTATTCTGACCTATTGCTGATCAGGTGGAAAGGCAGTTAGTCTCTGAGAGAACAATGGCTGAGGCAACAATGGCTGAACCTCTTGTCAGGCGACCATTATCACCACAGTGTGCGCCAATATTTTTCCTGTAAAAACCAGAACCTAACGAAGCTATCCCCTCCCCCAAAGCCTGGTCTGCTCTGATTGGACAAGTCCACCTGCGAAGTAATGACACATATTGAGTCATCATTGACCCATAACTGTTCAGTAGCTCATAGGAAATGAAACTAGAGGAAAATGTTTAATTGAATGGAAGATTGATACACACCCAAATGCAGGATAAGTCATCAAAAGTAAAAAAAAAAAAATTCCAGTAAATTGTGGACTTCAGTATACCAGTAAGAACACCCACAAATCCATTTTTTGTCACAGTTGTCAGATATTGGAATATACATGTGATATTGTGTAAAAACTTCTTTGATACCATAAGGATTTTAGAGGAAAGAACTAATACCTTGTATGTTTTAGAGTAATATAAACAATCGCAGTGTGTTTTAAGTTATTGAATTTGTGTTTTTTGTAACTAATAACTGATTATCTCTGTTAAGTATCTCGATGAATTTGGTCTGTTAAAAAGACCGCAGTGATAGACTGGCTATAACCAGCTGTGGCATTATGGTGGTTTTCCATCCATCAGGATATCTTGGTTCCTGTATGCACGTAAAAGTGACTGATGGACAAGTCATATTTAGCTTCTGGAGGGCATCCAACCCAAGTGAGAGATGAATTAGAGCGGTCTCTGTTCCAAGGACAAGGCCAGCTAATATATTTTCCGAATTAAAGTGGCACATATGTCCCAGAACATTCAGATTTTCATGTCAATATTTTCGTTTTAAGGAAAAAGAAATAAAGCAAAACGGAAATGCGCAGAATCAAGTGAAAGGAAGTGAATAAACACTACAAACACATATGAGACACTGGAAAACTATGGCCTCAGTTGTCATATTGCATACTTCCTCTACAGTCAGTTTGATTGACCCACTCTACATATGCATAGAAGAGGTCCGTTAATTTCAGTTTCAACTTTCTTTTTGTTCCCTATTAGGTGTGACAGGAAACTGGCAGGACCACTGTCTGTTGGGTGTTACATCTGTTTCCCAGGCAGCAGCTCAACAAAACACAGCCTTGCACACCACCATCACCACTCACTCAGAATTAAAGGAGCGGGAGAGAAAGACAGAGATTGTCAGCTATCTCACTGAGGCATGCTTTGCTCAAGGCAACATCTCTCTTTTTCTACCCTCTCCTCTCTCCTCGTTCGATTAGTCAGCAGCGAGGAGCAGAAAAAGGTGTGACACAGTGCTCATTGCATCGAAACGCCTTCCTCCTCTTCCAAAAGAAAGAACAGCAGCTGTCCAGGCATGAAAGTAGAGTAGGTTAAGGAGACACAAGAACACACTTGAAAAAGGCAGTCCCTACCAAAGAAGGCGGAGGCCACTGATGAGGTCTCTGTGCCATTCAGTTAGTCATCCATGTCAACAATTATTAAGAGTAGCATACTTTATAACTATAAAAGCACTTAAGAGAAATCTGCCTTTCTTTGTAGTAATGTGAGGAAATTACCTTTATTCTAAAAGTGTAAAATTGCCTTTCACCTTTTTGCAACAGGACACCAGGGAGAAGTTGGTCATAGACCAGCACTCATTGTGGTGAATAATTCATATGATGATCTTTCAATCATATGCTGTTAATCAATTAGAGCTTCATTAGTATAAAATGTTAGCCTTTTCTTTATGTTTTTAAAGAATTACAAAATTTTGCACTTTTACTGCCAAGGATAAAAAGTATTTTCCGTAGAGTTGAAATGGGTCAAAAAAGACCCTGACCATAGAATTCACCCAGAATAATCCTGCTTTATTTGATCAGACGAACATGTAACTGAGATGTTGTGCCTTTTTCAGTGTCAGTGACATTCTCTTTCCTTCTGCTCTTTCTGTGTTACTATCTTGAAAGTTCCTTCACGGTGTGAAAGAACAACTACATTCGAGCTGCAACTACTTGCTGATATTGGCAAGTTTTAACAGACGCACATTTTTTTATATGATGTTTTCTTTTGTAGGGATTTAGTCATTTTAATACCACAACGTGCTACCTCATTCACACGTGTTTTGATCAAAACGTCTTGACACTATTTTGCAAAAGCACTTTGGCTGCATCCTGTGCTTAGCACTGTCCAAGATGTCTGTGATTTGCTTTAAGAACCAGCCAAACGCCCTATTCCACAACAGTACTGAATGATGCCAGTTGTGTCTGCCTCAGTGGCACAGTACTGTGGTTCTATGCAGCACTCTGCATTAGATTAGTAATTGTTTTAGTGTATGTTGGAGTTTGGGGTTATCATTTAGCTGGTCTACCTTGAAATAGATATTATTGCTTCTACATATTTTTTTTTTCAAATCCAGTCCAGTATTAATCAGTGTTCATGGCTTTTCTCTTATTTGATCGCTGTACATGTTTATCCCCTACTGTCTCTCTGTTTATGACCTCTTCTGTGTTTCTGTGGTACTTAATCTCATGTAATTTATAGGTACCTCAAATAATGTTCTGAGCAACCACTTTAATCTATCATCAAGCCCAGAACCTGAAATAAAACTTTTGACTGCCTCCACTGCAATTCTGAGTGATTTTCAGTTTGATGGATCACCAAGCAACAGGGAATAACAAAGAGGGAAAATGGTAATAACTTAATTGACACACTTGACTTTTTTGACGTGGATGTTGAATAGCAGTTCCCACCAGGTGTGTCCTTCAAGTGGCTGGTTAGTGAAACGCAGCATACACAGGTGGTGTTGCACACACATACACACGTGCACACAAAGGCTTAACACAGAAGTAATTTTGTCCACCCCCACCTTGTCTGTCATCCTAGCCTTTCAAACCTTGGGGCGTTCACATGGAAACACTTCTCAGCCTAAAGGCTTGTGGTTGCCTAGCTGCCCACCTACTCACCTGTACCCACCCATCTTCACCTGTTTGGATGCCTAAGTCTGAAAAAGACCTAAAATTAATTGCATTATCATTGTGTGCTGTGTGTGCAGTCTTAAGTGGCTGTTCATACTTGTAGGATAGTCTCTGGGCGGGTCAGTGAAGGTTTCATTGGGTTTGAAATTGTCAATCTTTTGAAGAGCCCACTCATTTAGGACACACTTGAAAAAGTTAGTTGCGTCATTTGCCTCTGGAACAAGAGTGGGCCCAGGATCCTGTCCAAGCTTGATCTACGGTCTTTGATATTTGTCTTCATCTCAAGTTTCCCCTCGAAAAGAGACTCATCCCTGTTGGACCAACTGAAGATCATCATCATGTGAAACTTTAATTTGAAATGTGTGAATCATAGGCTGTGAGCTTTGTTAATGTCTTTCTTGAAGTTATTTGGAGTCTGCATCCTATCATATTTCCATTTAATTACCTTGTTTTTATAGCTTATTTCCTAACTTACTAACCTGCAACCTCCTTCTTTCCTTTTTTTTTTTTTTCTCCCTTCCTCAGCTCTTGGAGTATGTTGGTAAAGGAAAGAGCATCATGGACGTGGGTTTGGCCCAGGCCCGCCAGCCACTCACCACCCGCTGCCATTACTATGAAGTGGAGATTGTTGATGCTGGGGAGAAGTGCTACATTGCCTTAGGCCTGGCAAGACGGGTGAGCTCTCAAATTTTGCCAGCCTTTCACACCTACACATAACAGAGATGCACTAGTCTGACTTAACGGATATGAACCACATGCGTCTGTTGGACGATTTTTGCCTTCTGTTTTGTTATTCTCTCAAGGTTTGTGTAGCCAAACCTAACTGTGCATTTTGTTTTCCTGCTTTTCCATTACTGGAGAACGGTCTTGCTGAACCCACTATCAAGGAAAAAAACTCTGGTTTGTTTGTATTTCTTGAAACATGCGTATACAGAAATGTATATGGAAAGTGAGGTGGAAGAAGTTGTTCTAGTTAAATCCCATTAAGGAGACTTGGAGAAACCAATAGCAGGCTTATTCCGTACTTAACTTCCTATGAGTCAGACTATGTTTGCCCTACCAATGCCCTTATTTGAAAAGGCGTTGAACTAACAACATGGAAACGACAGAAAACTTTGACAAAAAACTGAACAGTAAATCAGCCGGCGATGCGTTACTTTGACCATTTCTTTGAAACATTATTATCTTAGCCATCTCAAAGGACCTATTGTCCTCTGAATGCATATGTTGAAACCTCAGCATATGGTAAAAAGATGAGAGGCTAATTAGAGGCTACATAGTAAACAGATCAGTAGAGGAGATTTTCCTGCAGCCTGGCCTTTCTAACCAAATCTAATGACCTGCTTTGAGTTGATGAAAAGCTTTTGCAAGGAAAATACAATTACAAAAATTTTAACACCTCACATTTTAGCCCTAATTTCTTTTTCCAAAGAATGCACATGCGGTTCCCATTTTGGTGCTGCAGTTCTGTAAGGGCCTATTACCTGTTTTAAAGAATAAAACACAGACAAACCTGTAAATGTCTGGACACTGACGAGGCTGCTGCACATGAAGAGATGCAAAGAGCCAATGAAATAGTGTTTAAGTATATGATACTTTTTAAATTATAAGTAGTCATTTTGAAGGATCCTACCTCTTTTTTTTCCTCCTGGGCATTTTGACCTCATGCTAAATGTACAAAAAATATGTTTGCTCTCTGATAGATGGATTCTTTCACAAGGCCTATTTTCCCATTATTATTCTTTTAACTTGGGAACTATTTTTTAAACCATGTGAGTTTATGATTTGTGAAATATTTGCACCCTGTAAGCTTAGCCTCGAAAGTGTTATGAATGTGAAATATTAGTGACTGCTAAAGCCAAGGCCTGTGGAGAGCTGCCAAAACCTGAAGGGAGCTGCCAGCACTGTCTCTCCCAGGGTCAAAACTCAGCTCCTTTTAATAACAAAAATAAAAGATGAAACTTGAACAAAATTGTCCCCCTGCTGAAGCAGCATTGCCCCTATCTCTTTCTTACAGCTTTCAATCACATAGTAAAAGCCTACAATGTATTTTCTACAAGACTTTTTTCCTAGAAAATCCTCTTGCGTTGCTTAACAATAGTACATACATGTTCTCCCACGGTGAGAGTGGTGATAACTCCAGTCTTATTACCTCCTCTGAGTTGCTTTTTTTCTTTTCCTTTTTTTCCCCTTTATCTGGGTTTCATTATAAAGACATTAAGCTTAAGTCCAGGAGAGGTGATAAAGCAGCAAATTGAAGGCTGGGGTAATGACTATTTACTCAACAGCAGGTTTGCATGCTGGTGTTGTTCATGTCACATCCCCTGGTTGGAAAGTCGACTTAAATGCAAATCCTGCCTTTAATGCTCTGTAGACGTTTGGTTTTTTTTTGTTGTTTTTTTCATACCTGTTGACTTCGTTGTTTTCTTCACACATCTCCAAGGCCCTGTACAGATCTTGCATAATCATGCACTTTTTGTGACCTGATCCCAAGTAAACAGCTGTAATGTGAGTGAGGTGTGAACTCACTCAAGGCACATTCAGGAGCCATTGATATTAAATCATTCACCTCATTTAATCTGGACCACATATGACCACAGTATTTCAGCAAGCACAAATAGAAAAACAAATACTATTTTGATGTGCAAGTATTTTATAGATGTTTGAAGCCCACAGAGTCATAGGTGTACAGCTGCCTGAGTGCATCATAGTGGTGCCCCATTGTTGCAAGTGGAAAAAAATGGTATATTGACACTGTAAAAACTCAGTAAGATGAGATCAGTGGTTGTGACAATTGCTTCACAGTAGGAAGGGCCTTTCTGTTCTCTTGTGTGTAGATGGTTCATTTAGTGAACAGTAAAAACCGTTTTCTAAGGGGTCAAAGTTGTTATTGTTGACATTTTAGTTGTCAAGTTGAGTGATTCAACTTGTACCTGGATTTGGACAAGAACATCTTCACTTGAACTACTAAACTCAACCAGCTGCCTTCAGGTACTAAAGATTAAAATGCAGCACAATACCTTTTTACTCCTTCTCTCTTCAGTTTCTTCACGTATGATGCATATGTAAGCAACTATTTCATAAACTTGTACACAATCCAAAGTGCCTGCAGGGAATAAAGCTTACACCACTTTTAGGCTTTTACAAGCTTATTTATTTGCATATTGGACAGAGATGTAATACCTGATCACAAGTGATCACTTGAGATGCGTTCTTATGCCAAGTGTGAATGGATATAATTAAAGAGTACACTTTTAATAGATTATGAAACTCATATTAATGGTAGGTCTGAACAAGTCTCCACCCATCCTCACATCCTAGCATATGCAGAAAAACATTTGTAATGTATTATATATATATGTGTGTCTTAATTCTATGTTGCCATATTCTTTGCTTTCCTTTAACTCTGGTCAGTGGGGCAGCTGTGACTTGTGACAGAGCAGGTAATGCGTAAACCTGAGAGCTGGTTTCTATAAATATGTGTTTCAAGTGTCTTTTGACTAGACCCAAAACTCCATGTTGCCCTGCTGGCTTTGATTGTATATACAGTTGGGTGAATGAAGCACATTGGAAAGTGTTACATTAAAAAAAAATCAGCCCAGGTGCAGGTTAAATCACCAGAGATTATAAATAAAATAAAGACACCTACAATATTTTTTATTGCAGATGCATATGAATAAAAATGTGGGAAAACGGAAGTTTAACAAGTTAAAATCAATTTCGCTGGTTTTAAAAAAAAGTGGAAGTAACTAGATGTTTTTAATCCCCAAGCTGCTGTTGCAGGTTTCCTGTCCAACAAGGAAGTCGGAGGAATTTGTGATATGTGATAAGTGTGAATGCTTTTTTACGCAAAATAAACACAGAGTTTTGCTAGTGTGTGTAATCTAAGATCTGTTTTGACCCTGCTGCCATTCCTAGACCTGTCATGACCTCTCGCTTTCTCTGTCATACCTCTGAAGATAAGGGTCTAGATGAATGTACAGCATGCATATGCTTGGTAGCACACTTGTTTTCCATCCGGTACACACTGGTTGCTAGGGTGTGGGACAAAGCAATATCTTGGCTTAGTTATGGTGTGGAAGGGTGTAGGGGGCTGATGGGAGTGTGGGGCTTTGAGGAGGTGGGGTAGCAAGGTAGATGGGGAGGTCTGACAGCCAGGAGGTAGAAAAATCAAGGGAAGTTATTCAGAATATAAGAAAAAAACAGGAAAACCCTCATGTCCTGAAAAACAAACAATCCCTAAAATACTAAAAAAAAAAAAACAAAAAAAAAAAACATTATAACCCACAGATGGAAGATCAGGAAGTGAAGAAGTATGTAGTGTTAAATCTGGAAAGATTGGTTGTGTAATGCTTTTGAAGGAGTGGAAAGATATTATAGATGGATTAGAAGCCATCAGTCTGTGCATGAAACCGATAATTTTTTCAGTTGACCCTTGACTCTTTATCACATTAGTGTATTGGATCTGTTTGTGTTCACAAATGCTGTCTGACACTCGTGTGTGTGTGTGTGTGTGTGTGTGTGAGTGAGTGAGAGAGATCTAGAACTTTGAGGACACTCTTTGACAAAAATGTAATGCAGGAGTAGTTTCAGTTTGTTAAAAATTTTGTCTTTATCAGTGATTGTTATACGATAACGCACTCACACAAAACTTACAGCCTGCATTCACATAAAGATAAGAAATGAAACCACTAAGCCTCTGGCTGCTGTGCTTCCTCTGTCCTAGTTTGCCCTGGGAAGTGGTGCAGAGACCTGGAAAAGCCTCACTTCCTCTTCCTCCTGTGACACAGCAGTCCTCCAAACTTTCTGTTGCTTTTGAGGAAGTGTTTATTCTAACGAGCCAGTTTTAGATAAAACAAAGACCTCTTTACTGTGCCAAGGCCTCTGATCTAGAAGCTAAAGAACACACAGCAGCACCTTCACAACTCTGTAAATGGATGTCCTCACTTGAACTTTTACTCTCCATAATGGCTCAAAACCATGAAGCAAACCCAGAACCAATCATTAGTCAAGAACAGTAATAACACAAAACAAATGTTACATTTGTATTTTTCTTTTAAGTTCCAGCTATGCAAACTAATCTGACAGTTAATTAAAACTTGATCGTGATCTGTGATGGAATAGAAAGTACATTGTCATAATATTTATTACATGTTTTCATCATGTCCAGAAGATGAATCCTTCTAATCGGCAGGTTGACATTATTGGTTGAAGTTAAATGACTCCTAACGGATGGGTAGCTGTTATGATTTTACGTGCGTTCTGCAAAAGATTAACTGTTGCAACTTTCATCATTGCAAAATGAAAAGTATCGTTGGCCAAAAGGAAAATTGAGTTGTAGATGGATTTAATCATGTTTCAAATAAATAAAAACAGATACAACATTGGCTAGTAAATTCCTGTGCCGTGTGCAGTCATATTTCCCACTATCTTTTCCATCACTTATTCAATAAAGGAACAAATCAGTAATTTATCAGTTTTATGTTATCCCGAAAGCATTTGCATCTGAAAAAGCGATAAACCTGCCCAAACACATATGCACAGATCGGCTGTTGTTCTGCTCACTCCAGCCACATCATGAGCTAATGTCAGCCGGTTGCTGATATCGTGTGTGGAACTACAGGTTTTAGCCTAATGACATGAGGTTAGACAAACAGACCTGCATTAGTTTCCTACACAGTGTCTGCCCAGCCCCTATAGGTGAGGCTGTGTGGGCACGTACAAACAAACACTAAACTTTCCCTCCCCTTTTGGCCTCTTGACTGTGCCACACACACCCATACACTCACCTCTGCGGTAATCCACAGCTTTAGTAATATTTTTAGACAGATCTATGATATGCCAGAGCGATATCTGCAGCCGATGATGGGTATCTACTACCTCTGCGCCCGCACCTTTCCGCTCGTTCTCTTTCAGACTTGTTTACTCTGCCACAGTGTGGAAATGCAGGTAGTTCTGATGACACCGCTGTAGCAGATGCTGATCTGATATTGCAGTCCTGTGCTTTGCTGTCGACACGACACCAGTGTTTGTTGTTGTGAGATGTAGCTTGTACTCTACTGATGGCTTCTGCAGGACAGCAGGGGTAGTGACCATGTTTGAAAAGTAGGTTAACGTAGTTTTCATAATTTATGATACTCTTCATTGTTTGTTCACAGAGATGAGTGCAGATGGGATTTTATGTTTGTCTTTCCTCACTCAAACTGAGGCCCTTGAGGGAAATTTGTTATATTCGGCTATATAAATAAAAAATGACTAAAGATAATTCTGCCACTAGTGACTTAAAGCACAAAATGGCAGCATTTAAATTATAGTTTTGTTTTATTAGAGGGAAAGCTGCTTAGCCCTCAGAACACATTATGACCTGTGTTTTGCAGAAGTGAAACCTAAAAACAGTGAATGAATGACAGAAGAACTGAAGAATATTTATTCTTTCTCTTTAAGCAATATCACAGTGTTGTTCGTTGCATATATTAGTACACATGTTGTTGTTAAAATGGAGCAAAAGGCTTTAGAATGTCATGAAAAAGTCAGGGAACTGAGTTTTGAGCCTTCTTGCTTTGTAATCGGAAGTAAGTGTAAATGTAAGATAATTTAAAAAAAAAAAAAAACATAGGTAGCATATTTTACACCATTATTTTCCAATATTTATGAGAAGAAATCTGAACAAAAACACTGCATGTACCTACATCAGTTAGAGGAGACTGGTTGTCAACCTTTGGATTACATTCATGTAATAGGAAAATATCAGCCACTTAAACCTGATCTGATTGTTTCTCTCTTTCTGTGCATTCTTGACCCATGTGATGTAACATTAGGTCATATTATTCATTGTAAGGAGGGAGGGAAACATGGCACCATGAAAATAAAACTGGTTTACACAACTCTATACTTTTAAAATACTTAAGTTTTGCTGAATATCTGTAATGGTGAAAGGGTTGTAGTGGGAAAATGGGAAATATGTATTTCCCAGAACATGTTGTAGGTGTATCAGCTGGATGGATACAAAAACATGTAAACATAGTTGGAATTTCTGCACTGAAGCCAGTGTCACAGAAAATACCTCTCTCTATATATATACACACTGAGACACAAGTACGCAGGCATGTTGGCATGTTTGGGATTTGGCTAACCAGGCAGCTGACGTACAACGTAAAATAGCTAACTGTCCACATAATTTTCAGGTATCACATTTGCAAAACACCTGTAGGTCTCAGTTTACTTCAAACACAGCAGATCATTCTGTTTGTCTATGTGATATGAACACACTTTAGATTTACACGTGTTTAATATCCAGATAAAGATGAAGTATGTTAACTGTAAATTAAATGAATAGATTTCATAAAATGTTCACACTGAAATGCACATTTTAATTACATTTTCAATTATATGCGAGACCAATAAAAGGTACTTAGAGCAGTGTTATTTATTTGTTTGATTATTTTCCTCCTTTTATTTAGAGTCTGCGTGCAGGTTTTCTATGAATATTGTTTAGATTTATGTTTAGTAATATGTATAATAATATGTATTATGTATATTCTGCTTACAAAGCCCAAGTCTGTCTACTGTCACTGTCATAATAAAGCAGAAATGACAGAACAGTAAAAATATGTATATATAAAATATTAAAAAATGGTAAATACAAAACACTTTCCAACTATGGTTGCAAATAGAATACAGTTCATGGTTATGTGTTCTTTCCAGTTGGGGCTCCTCTTTTTGTCTTGGCTCCATTGAGGTTGTTCAGAATAACCCAGTTCTGTCTCATATTCACTCTCCATTTTTGTTTGTGTTGCCTCAGTTCAACTTTCCTGCGTGCATCTGTGTGGAAAATTGTAAAGCATCCTGCAAATGATGAAAACCATAGTTGTAAAGCGTGGGATTTTCATCATAACATAATTCAAAAAAGAATATGATGGAAAAGGACAGACATTTTATGCACACATAGAATCATGTTACAAAGGGTCACATTTAAGTTTGTCTTCAAATATGCAAATGCAGACAGGGGAGCATACGTGTATATTTATTTACACAAAAGTAATTCTTGTGTTGCTTTCAATTGGTTAATAATCTAATTCAGTTAATTAAAAATGTCCTTGAAAGTGAAACCAACATTGGGACAGAAAAACATTCAGTGATGTCAGACTCTTCATTACTTGATAGCAGATACTGTAATTATTAGTTTATTTCAGTGTTGAATCCTCAGTGTGTAGAGACGGGAGTGCTGCCTCTTTTCTTTTTTTTTTCCTCGCTAATATACCATATTTGTATGATGGATGGAGCACACTGAATAGACATTCTGAATTAGAGATGATGGACACAGCAATTACTAGGAAGACGGCTATGAAAACAAGCATTTACCGGTTTGATCCATTTATCAGACACAAGTCTGCGGTTTACATTAAAGCGCTGTAAATCCAGCAGTTATTTGTTTAGCCGTGTCTAATGTTGTCTTATTTCAGTGCGTACCTCCAAATCACTGATCAGATCAGTGACTTTGCGCCATCAATCAGGGAGCAAACGCCCAGATTTTCCTCTGGTCCTCGTGGAGAAGCGGCCCACATGCCAGTCAGCCAGAGGAATCCTCAGGCTTGTGGTTGAGACGAGGGGGAAGAGGAGCAGACTTGGCAGATCAGGGGTTTCAGGCTTGGAGCGGTAGCTGCATTCCTCCATGTCTATCTGTCTTCCTCTGCTGATGTCTCACTCTGTCCTTCTCTCTCTCGCTCTCTCGCTTTCCCTCCATCCATCTCCATTTCCTGTTCCTCAAGCCCCGATGGGGTTGTCAGACAGGATAGCTGATGGTTCCCTCATGTCTTGGCCTCAAACACAACCCTGTCTGCTTGGACCAACTAAACAGTCTGCAGTGTGCATTTCTCTTCATATACAGGTGCTGATAGTAATAATTTCATCAGCTATATTTTATAGTTTAGTCATTTATTGCCCCTCTAAGTTGCGGATCAGTAATTGCCATTTTTTTGTGTGGACTAAAGCACATTTTCTTTCAATAGTGATGATCCGCTTTAGTGTATCATCCTGGTCATGGGAAAAGGTCAACCAGTTATAAGAAAAGGAATATCTATTTTTTTAACCACTGTAAATTTTTTACACCCAAATGAGCACATCTGGATTTGTTGTCTAAATGTTGGTAAATCCAGTAAAAATATACAATTAGGTTGACAAGATCAGTTGACAAGTTTTTTTTTTTTTTTTTTTAGATTAAAATTTTTTCTTAAAATACACCAGAAGACAAGGAGCACCCCTCAAACCAAGAAAAGCGGTCTAACTTGACAGTGTTGCATCATGAACAATAACAAAAACACAAATATTGTTCCTGCAAGGCTTTTTACACGCGATTGTCCTGTACTTTAACCGGTGTCATAATGTCCTGAAAAATAACAGCAAGACCCCCACCCCAACTGTCATGCTTTCCATCATTGACTACTGGAGCCTGAGCCGATAAATATGCACAACTGCTCGGGTTTAAAAGTATTTTTTTTAAAAACAAAACAACAACAACGAAAAAACAGACTTATTTGATATGAAGCCAAGCAATGGACTGAATCTCACCACTAGATGTTGCACTTCCTGAGACTCACTGAGAGTGCAATGACTTCTAGCATGCTTTGACAGTCACCGATAAATGCTAATTAATTAGAAGAAGCACGATTTAAGCAGTGTTGGCACAGAATGAGTAAAGTGAGGAGGCTGTTTTAAGGCTAAATCACTGCCTTGATCAGTTTTGCCGTGACTTTTTTCCAGTTCACATCTTGCCTCGTATACATTTTCAGCTCGCTTCTTCTCATTTGAAGTCTGTTATGTAATAAGTTTGGTGCAGTTTTTGCATTGTTTGAGACTAAAGTTGCCATGTTCCCTCTCATCGTCACCCCAAAACACACATGGGCTTTCTAGTAAATGTAAACAAAACGCATTGTGCACCCTTTCCCTCTCCCTCTACTGATCTTTGTGTTATCGGCCTCATCTCAGCAGTAAATTACACACAGCTTGACTGACACTAGCAGCTCCTGTATTCTTTCTAAAACAATATAATATGAGTTTAATCATATTATGCTGCTTAATACTGACTCATAAGTTATATTAGAAGCCATGGCGTCATCATCTTCAGGTTGCTGATGTACACTTTTTAATTTGACACAACCTGTTGAAACGACAAATATCTAAATTAGTGAGTTTGAATAAATAAAATTGGTTTAAGTTCTTACCCCGAACTAGAGTGGATCAGTAAAAGCTTAAATTGACCCGGTGACACTGAAGACTATGGCCAGAGGAGGGGTCGATCTTCTGTCCAGTGTGAAAGTGGCGAGGATGAGAAGACATAAACAGGAACATTTTATGAAGATGTAGCCAAAAACACATGAATGGCAGTTTCAGTGTTGTCCCCGTTACTTCAGTGATGTTGGTACAGATTCAAACACAAATACAACTCTCTGGTATCTACCTCTGAGTCACTCTATGATCTTATCTGAGAGCTGAAGAAAGAAATATAGTGTATACTGTACATGCAGACAGATGCTTGGTCTCCCTCAGCAGAGAGAGAAGTAATAGATGCTGACATTTCCAGCAAAGAGCAGGAAACGGAAAAGAAAATCCTCAGGAACGTGTTAGTATGAGTTAAAAAAATATTAATGTATTATATCAAACATCACCAGTGCACATTCAGAGAACTGGTAAACCTTTTTTTTAGTATTCTGTCTCAGAGAATTAACAGTTGCACGAAAGAGAGTTTTTAACTGTCACCCTGTATTTAAGCTTACATCCTGTTTTTCAGAATGAATAGATTTGGACTGACTTGTAACTGGTGTCAGTCTGTTCATTTTGTTTTCTATCCATCACACAATATCACATACAACATGACTCGGTGGGATGTTTGCTCTGACAGAGTTCTCAGAATCACAGACTGTCAATATCTAAATAGATAAAACACAATAAAAGATGTATTATTTATTATTGGTTTGGATAGTTGTGAATAATGTGAAACATCTGTTACAGTGGTGACGCCACAACAAATCATCACTTAACTTGTTGGTTTTTTCCTCAGCTCTGCGGAGCCTTTTAACACACAACAACTGTACTGCTTCGCTTCACTCCCACAGCTCTCATCAGCTTCTTGTTCAGTTGCAGTAGGCAGTTTGCTTCAGCAAAAAAGCTCTAAAAGCCCATGATATGCTAATTGTCCATACAACATTAAGACAAGCTAAGACACAGTAGAACACTGCTGTGCTAAAAAGTCAAGTCTTTCTGCTGGAATTATGTAATAGTTATGTGTGTTTGATTGACTCAGCCATGTGATTTTTACTTACAGTGACATTGTTTGCATTTAAAGTTAATGAAAAGTTGTCACTGTTTTCTGTGTTTGCACTATTATGCATGAACAAATAAGATGATGATATAGCTGATGGTAATTTCCATTGTGGGATTTTTTAGAACCTTATATCATGATAGATAGATAGATAGATAGATAGATAGATAGATAGATAGATAGATAGATATGCATCTCTATTTTTTCATATTGGACTGTGTTAGAATAAAAAATTCACAGTTCAAAAGTCTTTACTCCTAATCAGTGCAAATAAAATGTTTCCTGTAGAACCTTGGTACTCCTTAGTGCAATTATATAACGGTTCTTAAAAACTGTCTGTTTTTGTCCCTACAGGACTACCCCAGGAACAGGCACCCAGGGTGGAGTCGAGGATCAGTGGCTTACCATGCAGGTGAGACCCTCTCCTCTCATTAATGGTTTAAAAAATTATTCTGCATGTTTAACCTTTCAGAAAGAACTTACTCCTTTTGATAGTTGTGGATTTCCCCATTAAAATGAAATCATTTAATCAGAGACACTTCCTCCAAAGCACCTTGGTGCTGCTTCTATACACAAACATCACAGGATGCCGCCTCAGCTGGGTGGTAAGGTGCCTGGCACAAACAGAGATTCTGCAGGATTGCGGGCAGATAAAACAGACGGTGACAGCATCAGAAAGACAAGGATCATATCTCCATCTCTCCCTGTCTCCGTGGGAGTTTGGTGATCAAAATGTCTCTCAAACTGATGGACCAAGAAAAAGACAAGAACTCAAAAACCATAGTTATCTTTATCTCTCTATGCTTCCACACACGTTCAGTCTTGGCTGTTTGTGACGACAGGCTTGTGAACATTATCCACAGAGGCATCTGCACAAAACCCCCACAGCTCTGATGCCAGGCCTCAGCACCGCATCTCTATCAGTGCCAAAAGATTAGCTGCTGCGGTAATATCAGAATAGCTGGAGCGATGAAGGTGGTTGTTATTACACTGTGCGATCCAGAGTGCTGCTGTCACAGTCAACATCTTGTTAGTCCTTATCTGACTGAAGCAGTTAGGATCTAGCTGGGTTTTATCAGCAGTATTTTGGCCTGAAGCATCCCATTGTTAATCTTTCTCACAGGGGATTTCAGCTGCTCTTACTTTCACAAACGATTCACATGCCACAAATGTCATTTTTGTCTATGTTTTTCCACCAGGAAATGTGTATGATTTTATTTTTGGAGGACAGTTTATATGCTTTCTTCCAGCTGACCTCCAAATCAGCTATCAAAACACATTTTCTTGTTCAGTCCGCACATTCCATTCATGTTTCAAGTTGATGTTTATACCCCTAAATCCCCATATCCCTATGCAGATTCCATCTATACTTAGAAAACATTAATAATAATAACAGTTGATGCTGTGCGTCCTACTGGGGTCTGTGAATGATACCTCACTGCTGAGTGACAGACGAGGCCAGTCATTCACCATGCCAGTCCCAGAGGTCTAACGCTGTGGTCTGCCTGGTTTGGCTGCCGTGCACTGGACACCGCAGAAATGTGCACGCCCCAGCACAGCTCCCATTAATCTTATTTGTTAGAGACTAAAATGATGTATGTGGTTTTCCACGCTGTGTGTATGAGGTTTGCCTTCCCATGCATGGGTTAAGGTGCAGGCTCTGATCCAGCTTCTTAAAATCAACAGCCAAGGCCTCTTCTTCATGCCCCCCTTGCCTCTCCACGCATCTCAGATTTTCATAGAATTGCTCAGGCATCTCATGAATTGAATGCAGATGCCCTTTGGCAGAGTGACAAAAAAGCAAATGCATACATAGTATTTTAAACACTGGGTCATATAACCACAGCATAATTTGCTTAAAGTAGAAGTGACTTTAGCTTAGTTACTTTGGTTTTCCTGCTCAGTGCAAGCCAAGAATGTAGTGAAGAGGTGTTTCTGTGACACGTGGTGCCTCTGTCATTAACTTAATGGCTCATTTTTGTATTTGACATCAGCATCTAAAGGATCAGATGTCCACCAGGACATTCTTGGCAGGCTCCACCTATGCTGAAACTTATTGTTACATTTTTATCCTAAACATTCCCCATGCTCCTCTTTACGTATTTATGTTCTCATTATTAGCTTTCAGGAAAACATTTGCTGATTTTTGACTTGGGTTATGCAGCCTAGAGCCAAATGTATAAATTACATAATGATCCAGTTTAGCAGTCCTTGTTCTCCTCTGTTTCAACTTTGTGTGAATAGTTTGACTCGTGCTGTCACCCTGATTAATAGTGCATTGTATTAGGAACATGACCAGTGACCAAATATAATGCATATTATTGACTTTTAAGGCTGTTTTAGTCTGCATATATTGCAGCTACACGCACAGACGTCTGCCAGCTATATCCCTGGTCCTTTTGTATGGCTTGTATAGTTTGAGAGTACCTTGGCCTGCGTTGGTGCTACCACGAGTGTTTATACTGGGAACTGGCCCAGTGCGGACCTCCATCCTGTGCATTGGCTCCACAAGTTAATGGTCCATGGGGCTCTGCGGGCCCCTGTGGGTCCTATCAGGAGCAACCAGCCATCCAGCCAGTGAGTGCTTCTCAGCAAGCCTCATTAACCCTGTCACCCCCTTTCACACCCCCCAGTGGTGACTCACACGTGCTATGACTCAACACCCGCAGCTGAAAGTTGTGCCCTACCACCACTGCCACCATCCATCCCTCAGCACCTAGATAAGCTAACATCATTGTCCTCATTCTAACTAAAGTATGCTCCAACAATGACACAGCATAATCTGATTATAGCTAAACATCTGAACAAATAATTGTTTAACAGCAGCATGCTTTATGGAGATTATTACTGGTGTAGTTTACACAATCTGCATGGATTTGAATCGTGTAGTTTAACAGCAACAGGCACAAATACAGTTCAATGATGAAAGTCATTATGACCTGATCACGGCGTGTACACAAGCCACATGTGTCCTCGTAGTCCAGCTTTTAATATAAAGTGAATACCGCCAGACAGCTGTACCCTGCTGTTCTTTAAAATCATGATGCAGCTGAACATACATTACGTCAAGTACTATTTTCTCAGCTGAAAATAAGAATTGTGTTTTTGTTTTATTAGAATGAGCCTTTTTTTTTTTTAAATCCCAGACTAAGATGGATGCTGTGACAGTGCTCCCTTCTTTTGTTTATAATTCCTGTAGTCATTGGAGCTGCCATGTTGTTTGTGTGGTGTAGTCACTGTAGAGATGCAGGGATATGAGGTCTGTCCTTCCACTGGCAGTGTCATTGATTTCCAGCTGTGTGTCTGATTAGAAAACACAGATCAGAACTCTACCTAAATGTCTAAACTAACCTTTAGGAAAAATGTATTGGATCTGTGTTGGTTTGGCTGAAGTCCTGTGGAATAACATGGAAAGGGGAGGATTTGTGACCTATACTGTCTTTCATAGTCAGGGGGGACATAGACATGTTTTGGCTTCACTCCTGAGAAACCGTCATTGTGTCAATCTTCACATACAATCAGTGGTTTATATTTACATATAGAGCAAGTTCCCGTTATAGAGTCCAACATGTTGTGCTGCCATGTCTTTACAGTAATTTACACTTTTTTCTACTTTATAGCAGGCAACATCCAGGGTTAAGCTACTTTACTGTCACCAACTATGTTGCATGAATTAGTTTTGGGCCCAATCCCAATTCCCCCCTTAGCCCTAACCCTTACCCCTACCTGTTGGCCCTTGCACTTGGCACTACCCCTTGAAATGGAGTGGTAGGAATAAGGGTTAGGGCCAAGGGGTGAATTGGGATTAACCCACTGTTTACTTAAGGACATAGCTCAGAAAGGCAACGATTCTTATTTTCTGGAGTAGTGGTGTTCTTTTAATATTGTTGCAAAGACTGCAGTAGCATTCCTAATATCGTTATACACACAATGACAATTAAGTCTATTCTGTTCTGTTCTGTTCTGTTCTACACAAGAGATGTTAAGCAGTCACTTTAGGGGGGTGGATGATGTGAGGTGTACTCATTTGTTTGTCACTCTACCTTCACTGTGGAATCCCACTACATCTTAAAAATTGAAACTTTGAGCTATTGGATATGGGGTAATACCTCTTTGCTTAAGAAAACGATTCCTCAAGTACTGCTTTATGTTCAGGTAGGTCTGACGGACAGTATATAGTGACATTCTTTGTCCATACAGTCAAGAAATTCCTTGGCACAGCAAGTATATTAAATATCAACAGCTCATGGCAGCTGCAAGTGAGCTTTATAGTTTATTCTGAGGAACATATGCAGACTCAAGAGTGTGTGCAACCATGGAACAATATGAAGGTATGTTTTGTACATTGTTCATCTGGTAGAGTTTGTGAAGCCATTGTTCCCTGTGCAGTGAAGCCCAGTCTTTTCCAGACAAGACTAGGTTTCTCGGCATGTTACGAGAAATCTTGTTTTCGTCTTCCCAGCAGCCCTCAGTCCTCAGCCAGGGTCTCTTAACGGCTCAGGAGACACAGAGTCAGAACTCCCATCATGTAAGCTTCGCGCTCTCCATCCGCTGTGGCTTCCAGGATAATTCAGATGTAGATTTTTACCTTAATTAGGATCAAAAGGTTCATGTATATTCTTTGGGCAAAAATGTCAAGAGGCGAAATAATGCACATCACAAGTTCACAGTGGATCTACTAAAGATACAAGCAATCATGCAAAGATGGTGTGACTGTAGACTGTTCAGTAAACACTTCCAGAGTTGGTTTTCTTTAAGATCAAGAATGATTTGCTCATGTTTTTTAAAAAGTAAAATATATTTACAGGTTCATAATGATTTGGCAAACGCTCATTCAATTCAGTTCAATTAAATTCAATTAAAAAAAACTTTATTTGTCCCCAAGGGGCAATTCAAGGGACACAGAGCAGCGTATCAAGCAAGAGCAAAGGCTGAAAGTAAAAAGTATTATTATGTGTTAGTTTTCTCACAACCTGAAGAAATCAAACTCATATGTCATAGTTTTCTTGCGTTTCTATGGTTTCATGGTTTGAGCAGCAACAGAATGCTTAAACCCCTTCAGTGTGAACCCATAATAATCTGAGCAGCATAGTCTTTACATTGTTACAGCATTGAAACCACTGATAAAACCTTTTAGGGGAACAGAATTGGTCCAGGTGCAGATCCTTCCAAATCCAGTGGTTGAACCACAGTCGGGCTTTTCCTTCCCCGTCTCCCCTCAGTACGCTCCATCCTGAGGACCAGGCCTGGACGTCCACACCACAGCTCACCTCCAGCCAGCCCCTGTCACTCTCCAAAGCCCAGCTTGGCTATTTTTAGCCCCACTCTGCCTGAGCCAACGTGGCTCCACTGTTTACCTTGTGTGTGGTGTTGTGACAAGGGCCCGCATGGGAGCCGTAATGATACAGTGTCTCCGTCTCCCTCCCGGTGCTCAGATAGAGATTGTTTAAACAGTATCCTGAGCTGGGGACGGGTCCCATGACAACTCTATAAATATTTACTAGCGGCAGCCACGCTGCTTTGCTTCAGGAGAACTTGTCTGCAGGCTGCCTCTGCAATGTTTTGTTTTTTGTTTTTCTTTTTTTTCCCCCATTGTTGTCTTTCACTGGTATAGTATGTTGTTTTGATGATTTCCTTTGGATGTTGTTGCCTTGTTTCTTGAAAGAGAAATACCTTTACTCGAACTGCCTTCACCTTTACACAGTGTCCACTGACTGGAATGTCAGGATGTCCTGTATCTTACTGCTGCATTTTTAACATATGTAGTGCACTGTGTAAACACATTAAAAGACCCATTGTTGATCATTGTCTTGCAAGGGAAGTTCAGCTTTAAGACATTAGAATTTAACAACACAATTGAGAATTGCATTATAAAAGTTAGCAATAGTCAAAACACAAATGTACTCACGGTTAATGAATAAACTGAAAACTGTTATGAAAACTTTTCCTGCTCTTTCCTCCTCTATGACAGATGATGGGAAAATCTTTCACGGCAGCGGAGTTGGAGACGCTTTTGGTCCGCGCTGTTTCAAAGGTGACATCATGGGCTGCGGCATCATGTTCCCACGAGACTACATCCTGGATGGAGAAGGTAAGGGCAGAGAGTTCAGGTGCTACAATTACACTGTCACTCATTAAAGTCTTAATGTTTGCACTACTTGGCATGTCTGTAGGAGGCTGTGGTTTATTATAAGACGATTGAGGCAACACTTGGTCTTGAGAGAGTTTGTCTTACATGTATGAAAGAAACTGGCTCTGAACCAAAATCCCCCGCACAGAAACCAGATAATCCCCTCTTTGCTTAAGAGCTACATATAGGCCCCATTAATCCTAAGGGTTTACCGAATCTTAAATAACAGTATTCAGGTGCTGCTTAACTGGAATATGTTGGAAACCACTTACAGTGATCATGTCCGACCAGGTCAAATTCATTACTATAAGGATGATGATGATTATTATAACCAAACCTTTAATTTGTCAGCCATCTGTAAGTCTAATACTCAACTACCTGATTTTATCAACTCAGAATTACAACTGTAACACGGTTTCCCCCTCATTTGCTCATAGTTATGGTTCAAAGGACACCACATAAACGCAGCATTAGCTTGATTTTTGCCTCCAGCCGCCTTCCCATGCAGTTTCCTGAAAACAAAAAGCAGATGGAAATTCTAAAAGTGTCCTCTGTCAGAGCTGCTGGAGATTGTACTAGATTGTGTGTCGTCTATCGACTCGCCAAGAGCAGCTCGAACCATGAGCATGCATTCACTTTGTCATTTTTCATTACGTGAACATGTTTTCAAAGTGCATAGAGACAAGCCTCAGCCAAAATGAACACTGTAAGCAGACAATTTGAATACTGTAAGTTATTTATTTTGTGATACTGTTCATTAAAATGGTAATTTGGCTAATAGCCTTAGATTTTTTTTTATTGTCACTGATGTTATGTATTCCTCATTTTGGGCCAGGAATATCTTCATTATATAAGCTGCAGAGTGAACATATAAAAATAGGTTAATAGGTTATTCACTCCATCATTATAATGTCCTTAAATGAACAAAAATTCAGTAAACACCGGCCACTGCACTTAGTCAACCCTTTAACCCCTGTCGTGTCTGTGATGTGAGTTCTGTATGTAGGGTTTATTTTAAATATTCATGTGAATTCAACCATTGGCTCAATAGGAAAAATTCCTAAACACGCTGGTAGAATAGATCTTGTGCTTTCCATAGACATCTGAGCATGCTCAGTCCTCCCCACCATCTGTGTGATGGGGGGCAAAACACAGAGCAGTGAGTGAGATCTACTCTATAAAAATAGACAGTTTGGGATTCAAACAAACTTTTTTCACTGTTTTCCTTGTTGTTTTTTGTTTTTACTGTTGTTTACAGTGTGTTAGTGATTTTCCTTTATTTTTTTTCACTGTTTTTTTTTTTTAACAAGTTTTGACCATGTAACTGCTTTTTGAAGCTTCAACCAGGTGCCAAAAAGGATCTGGCTTGATATAGAAAAAAGAGCCTCAAAACAGCAACTACTGGGCCAAAATTCAAATATTTGTTATTCAGTGCTTTCAGTGCACAGTTCACGTTTAACATCCTAGATCTCTTATTGATTTACATTTTGAGTGCCTTATTTAGGAAAAACCTGTCAAACTTCAGTTCCTCTCTTTGTCTTTTTCTGTTATTCCACCCTGTTTTGACCCTAAAATACACACCATAAAGCAAAACCACAGAAGAAAAGAAGCACAAGCACATACAGCAGCTTTTATGACACTGAAACAGACACTTCACAGCAGCACATTTACCTCGAATAATGTCTCAGGGGTTGAAGGGTTAAGTGACATTTAGCAAATTTAATAGATATATCAACTAATTTCCAGCACACTATTGCATCCTTAGAAGTTTCTAAACTGCATTTGTGTGGAAATGCTTTAGATGCATATAAGCAGGTGGTCACAATAAGTACTTTCCGCGATCTCCGGTTCCTAATACGGAAGATATTTGGAAGTGATTCTATGCATCCCTAGCCAAGTAAACTAGCCTGCCTCTAGTGGCAAAAAATATTTGTTGCCTGAATCGTTGGTCTGGGCACGCTCCATAGAGCCTCAGCCAGGTCCGGTACAAATGAACCGATCCAATCACAA
>JAQQZY010000027.1:7683408-7694861 GCA_030068375.1 Ostorhinchus rueppellii | reverse complement strand
CAGTTTGAAAGACAGCCGTTGATCCCACCTGTACGCTTAAGCTCAGTCTATGGATCGTGTCCAGACTATGTATTCATGTCATAGTCAGGCTTGCCAGGCTAATGCATCCCATCTTTCACTAATGGAACTAGACATCTCAGACAGTGATGGGAGACTTAAATTGTGTGTGTCTGATGGTTTAATAGTTCATAAACTATTAAACCATCAGACACACAGAATTTAAGTAGGAATTAAGTATTCAAAGAAATCCCCACAATATTAGTGTTGGGTGGCAGTTTTTACGTTAAACTATTACTTTTAATTAGTTTAACATATCTGAATAATAAAAACATGAAAAAATAGCCTAATTTGTGACATAGGCAAATAAGACTATGTATTCTGTCAGAGAGGCATTTTTTTATGCCCTTATGTTTCCCAGTGTCTCACAGAAAAAGTACTTTGTGTGTATTCAGGGTGTCCGCAGGGTTTTAAAAAGTATTAAAAGGTGATAAATTAAAATTGCAAAATTTAAAAGTGTCAAATTTGGTTCGAGGTTTTTTTTTTTGTTTGTTTGTTTGTTTTTTAAATGTAATTTTTTTTTTTTTAGACTATGAGGTTTCCTACTTTGATTAAAATTCTTTCTGCTAATGTTCATTTAAATGGTGGGCTTTAGCCTATTTATTTCCACAAAAGTTTGATGCCGACGCCATATTCGGCTGCTGTTCCACTGGGCGCTTGAGTGGTTGGGAGAGCCTACTTTAGACCGCCAATTAAGGCACTTGCCATGAGATTATTTTCATCGTTAGTTCATATTCATAGGCTCATGTTTACGTTGAAACCAAATAATAGCACTGCACCAGTTCATAGTAGATGCCAAGTTCTTAGTTGAAATCAGCAACAGTTCATACAGTGAATGCCGGCGAGGCTGCTGGATCTGTCTGTGTTTTGAAGTTTGTTTTATTTTTATTGACAAAGTGAAATAAATGTGCAACTTTTTGTCAACATCAGTGAATCTAAATCTACTCTGTTGTGTCTAGTGTTATAGATGTGATAATCTGCAGACACATTACAAAAGGTTGATGATTAACACTTGCAACTCAATGTCGTGATCTTTGTAAAAAAAATAAAATAAAATTCTAAAGGTAATAAAAAAGGTATTAAAAGGGATTAAATTTAACTTAATGATTGCTGTGTATACCCTGGTATTAATGAAACTTACATAATCTGAAAATTCAAGTTTTTTTTTTTTCTACAGTGATGTAAGAATCTTTAATCTCAATGAAATGAAACACTTTCTGACACCCAGAGCACCGTTACTGTGCTTTGACCCTTATATACTTGGGTTGTAGGAACAGTTTTGCTGCCAGTACATAAATACCCATTCTCAAAACACATCACGCTCATGGTTTATCCTCAGGTGACTTGGACGACTGGGAGCAACTAGAGGTGCGTCCAGGTCAAGCAAGTGTCCAGAACTTTCTTTATCTCAATGACGAAGAGGAGGAGGAAGAGGATGGGGAAGAGGTAGAGCAAGGACAGGATGTCAGGAAGGTCACGGTAAGACGTTAGAAACATTCCTACATAACTTTCAGTCATAAATAATCAGTTCATTTATGACTTAAAGTTTTAGGATCCTCCAGTGCAGTATCCATACAGACTTACAAAACGCTAAAAACAGAACAGTAAAACTAAAAGTTATCAGTGCAGTTGGACCGTTTAGTCTGTTTGGAAATTACCAGCATCGACAGAACTTGGCTCTAGTTCAACTCAAATCACTGACTGGGAGGGGGAAAATAAGACGGCTAAAAATAAATATGCCAGCTATTTTGATGTTAAGCTCTAGATTTATTTACTATTGAGGCGTTTATTACTGTTATCCAGCTTCTAATAAAAACACAGGATTGTATCAGCCTTTAAAAATCCACTCGTAACCACTAATACTATGTTACTTTATGACAATTTTTTGGTTTAGGTGTGTAACGAAGTTCAAAGTGAGGGCTCTTATTGTGATATTTGTGTTCCAACTGTAGTTATGAGTTTTTGGTGAATCTGATGAGCAAGAGAAGTGAATAAAAGGAGTTACTCATTTCACCCGTCTTCATTCCAGATGGCAAATAAATGTTATATTGGCTTGTTCTAAACATGTCACAGGGGATACCAGAAACATGGGCTAAGTTATAGTCCTTTGAAAGCTAGTTCCCCCGATTCCACATGTCCATGAGTTTATTAATGACTTTCAATTACTTCTAAAAGATGCAACAAGATTAAAAAAAAAAAAAAAAATGTAATGATTCGTTGTGGATTAAACTTTTCCTTGGAGCCAGAACATGAACATTTCAGCACAACATTCTTAACCATTTCAAGGAATAAATCTCTTATTCAACATGAGCACATATGAAATTAGAAAAATGTCAAATTAATTAAAACTGAAACAGATAACACTGAAACATTTTTTTTTTTTTTTTTTTTTTTTTTTTTGGACAATGAACAAAACAAACCCTAGACAGAAAAGTCATATTATGAAAATCATAACCAATGATCCTCATAGAAAATATAGATTATAAAATATACATAGTAAAATTACAGTCTGATATGAAATCATGTCATCAGTGTAAACTAACATTTCCTGATTGTCACGGAGTCCAGATTAGCAACGGTTCACATCCTCCTGAAAGATAACAAAGGGGACAAGAGTTTCACAGGAAAAACAAAAAACACTGTCTGCTGCAAAAGACATTCCATCAAATAAATAAAACTGTATCTGAAAAAACTTTTGCATCATGCTGTTTCCAATTGAGGCAATTATTTGATGTAAACTAACCAAAACTTTTACTTTCCAGGTTCTCAGGAGGATGTAGTTCATAAATAAAAAGTGAAGAGTCGGGCATCTGTTCACATTAATCTTGTTTTATTTATTTACTTACCTATTACCTTTCCACATTTACGATCACAAACTGGACCATTTTATCAATTCGTCATAATTTCTAAGCTTGTAAGACATGATTCATCGATAAGTTAAAGGTCTTTTAAGTCAGACCTCCACAGACGGGAACATAATCGGTTCTGGTGCGATCAGTTTGTTTTTAATGACACATTACACTCTCATTATCTGACCGCTTCACGTTCTGACTCTTTATTTATGGTTATTGTTTTAATTGCTGTGGTTTTTAGTTTGTTTCGAGACATAACAAGGAGGCTCGCCCGTGCAGTTGTGCAAGCAGGGGCCCGTGGTCACTGAGTGGGTGTGGGTGAGTGCATGAAACCCAAGTGGGTAAGAATAGAATTGGCCAAGTTGTAATCCAGGGATTTGTCAATATTTGTTCAGCAGGACACGATGCTGAACGCTTTGCTCCTCGACTGCACACGGACCTCTGCGGGCACGGCTGCACGTGTGTGAAGGCGTTGAGGGTGAGGGGTGGCGTTCACGCATATGTGTGTATTAACCATAAGCGTGTAGATTAGAGAGACAGCACATAGTGTACCGCCATAATGCCCAATGTAGTTTTACTCTCCCTTCATTTGTAAGTGAATAGCACTTAAGCCTTTCTTTTTAGTGGGTGGTACAGTAAATGTTTGATATGTGACTCAGCCTGATTTATCGAACAGACACACTCCACAGTACTTCACTTGTTGTTTTAGTATGTAGGTATTTGCTCTCAGACTTGGAAAGAAGCCCTTGGTATTAGCATTGAAAAGCTTGTTGATGTTCTTCTGAGAACAGCTGGATAGGGTTTGATCACTTGCTGATTTAGTAGAGACACGTACTGTAAACATTGACTTTTTCTCCCCATAGAAGACAGATGTTACACTGTCGCCTATTTGTTTAACAATATTTCCTAACTGCATGTAATTCCTGTTTACAGCTGGCTCACTGAGCGCTCTCAAAAGACGTTTGCATCATAATCAACCATCAGAAAAACTTTTCCCTCACATTTCTGAACTGCCTTGCATCAGTGCATTTTATCATCTGTGAAAGAGGTGAATGTGTGTAGTTTAACTCGCTGTCGCCCTCGTGTGGATCTGCAGGTGTTCTTCACGAGGAATGGGAAGCTAATGGGCCGGAGGGAGATGGTGGTTCCTCCCGGCGGCCTCTACCCTACTGTGGGGATGCTGAGCAGTGGCGAGAAGGTCAAAGTGGATCTGCATCCCCTCAGTGGATGAGCTGTGTTGAACATCAGACCTGTGACGCCCTGCAAACAGCTGGCTGCACTGTAGAGCTCACCCTCAGTAGCCGAGCATGCTGCTAACAGCCCCACTTGCCAGATCACCCTCAGTTCAGCCCACGCTGCACCCACGCACTCCAGTATTGCACGTTGCTGTCGTCTTCCACGACACTGCCCTGGCTTTAATTTATTAGACGTGTAAATTCCAGTGTCACGACTGTAACAACCACAGTCTGACTGTTTGGACAAATGCTGCAAAGTAGAAGAGGAGGCTGTCTACGGACTTGACGTGTTAAAATGGGCAAAGTGCAGTCGCTTGCAGCTAAAAACTCCTGGAAGACATGAAACTGTTATTTCTATGCAATCTGTAGAGCGATCCTCTTTTTCTCAGCGGTGTAAAGCATGTAGTGTGTTTCTGAAACACTCCGCTGTTAAATGCCTCTCATGAGGTCTGGCACACTTGGTCCATTTCATTTGTCATGACCCCAAGCAAAGCAGAAGGAGGCCAGCAGTCTGAAGTTGTTGGCAGTTTGTTTCAGGGAACAGACCCTCTCTCTCTTTCTCTCTTTCTCTCTCTCTCTCTCTCTCTCTCTCTCTCTCTGTCTCTCTCTCTCTCTCTCTCTGTCTCTCTCTGTCTCTCTCTCTCTCTCTCTCTTTCTCTTTTCTTTCTGGGCCTCCCTCTCCCGGTCTGGTCTCTGGGAGAGGGTGCCCTCCTGTGAGCGATCAGGGACCTGCCGTTGCCCCACCTCATGGCTCTCCCAGAGCTGGCTGGATGTGAACAGTGGATCTGTTTCAATATTTCAGAAATGCATCCGTGCTTGATTATTGCAGGTTTAGTAAAACAAACACTT
Organism: Ostorhinchus rueppellii; assembly: GCA_030068375.1. Lineage (NCBI taxonomy): Eukaryota > Metazoa > Chordata > Actinopteri > Kurtiformes > Apogonidae > Ostorhinchus > Ostorhinchus rueppellii. The sequence continues at coordinate 7,689,868 of JAQQZY010000027.1, read as the reverse complement.
TTACTGAGCAACATTAAGTCAATCAGATTTCTAGTTTTCCACATATAGCATATCGTCATGCTGAAGTCAGATTAGGAACGGATGTGTCAGGTATATTTTCTACAAGGGATCCGGTAAATACTGATTTAAAATCTACAACGTTCAGGGAATGTGTTTTTGTTTTTGTACTTGGCACTTTGTAACTGAAAACCTGGAGAGACATTTAGGGAAGACATGCAAACAATGTGTGGAAAAAATGACAAACACCTTTCAGTATAATGCAGTCTGATGCAATAACACAAACAAAAAACAATGACAGACTTACTAAGTATGTTCTTGGATAAGCATGAAATCTATTCATTTTGAGTTTATTTATTTTTCTCCAATAAATATGATTTTCAGATCAAGGCCTCAAAAAAAGACGATATGGAGGAAAACCAAGACATCCCCCAGGAGTCAAAACTAAGATGACAGTGGAGACAAAAAGCATATTTTACAGAAGGAAAAACCCAGACAGAAACCATTTTAATACTTTGTAAGTTAAAGTAGAGAGTAGAATTGTGTTTTCTACAATAATATACAACCTGTACTTCTGATTAAGAAACTCATTCATATTTGTCTGCAGAACCAAACTTTTTGTCTGGATTGTTTGAGATTTATTTATTAATTCCTGAGGAGGGTGTTGAAGCTTTTTCCATAAAAAATGGGAGTTTTGCTTGTTGTATTAAGGGAAGCTTTACTTACTGATTTGAATCCACTACATTTATTGACATTTATCAATAGGCTGACTTTTCCACAGCTCTAAAATGTAGAAAAATCTTTGTAATATTTCAAGATTTTTAAAAATTTTTTCCATGTTTACATTCTTTACTGTGCAAATTGAAAAAGCCGGATTGAAACGCTCCTCCATGTGTCATATCTTGTTTATTAATCTAATCGAATTTTATATAATTTGTGACCATTTCAGTAGAACAAAATCATGTAACATGAATATATATCATGTGAGAAAAACACTTTTATGGATTTTAGTGAAATGAATGTATATGGTTGGGGTTTTTATTGGAAGTGGTGGATCTGCAGTGCAAAGAGAAAATGCATACTGAACAAACTCCAAGTGAAACACTGCAGAGCTGTTGCACTGGACTGCATTATAAGGTCATGTGTTTTTCTGTATTTTACTTTGTCCTCTTTTTGTTGAGGTTTCACTCAAAGTTCTCATTTTTACCTCCCTTTGTAACCTTAAAGGTAGTAACTGTGCCATTTTGCCGATAGTTGAAAAACTAGAAGTACATTCTTTAGTTATCATCCCCATTTGTCGTTAAAAGATAACTTCTCTGTGATGCCATTTGTGAAGATAAATTAACTGCTGGATGTGTTTGAAGATTAAGACGTTGTGTTTTGTTGCTGTGTGTGCTGCATGCAATAGACGAAAAAATGTTCATTTGTCAACGACAGCACTGTTGTAACGCGTTGTCTGCACAACATCAAACGGTTAAAGCAATCTGTGCAGGAGAATGAGAAATTATTGGTCGTATGTTCTCGGTTGGAGCTGGTTTCCACACAAATGATTAATGAGAATTTACTAGGTTCTATGTTCTTTATGGTTTTTGTTTGATTAAAGGGAATGATATCATTATTGTGATTATTATACTGTAACAGCCTCTTAATCAAAAGCATGTTTACTCTTATTATACTCTGGGGTGTGTTCACATGTCTGTGTTAGTCCATTGCAACATCAACAACCCTGTAGCACAAATTGTGCACATTCCTCCAACCCTTTACAGACGCAGATCTGTAAAGGAGCATTCAGCAGGTTTCTGTAGTTTTGACATGTAGTTAAAACATCACAGGAATGGCAGAACATAAAATGACACAGGGTTACTAATGTATCACATGTGCTGGAGATTGTATGTTTGTTTGAGCTGGTTTCATACATTCGCCATTGTGACCTCAGTAGGTCCAGACACAGGACATGTAGAAACGTCATTTCTAAGGCAATCTAATGTGTTTTTTTTGGGGTTCTTTTCCTTCAGGGCTGGATAGAGACTTAAAATTCAGGTTATTACAGCCTGAATATATAACTCTTATGCTAGACTGCGCAAAGATTTCTTTTGTTACCTAACGTGACACAGATGTGGCCGTTTTCAACCGCATCTAAGTTCAGGGTATTAAAGTCACTTCTATTCAAGTTTACTCAGAATCTCAGTTTACAATAATAATAAAAAAATAAATAAAAAAAGACATTCAACCAAATTAGAACTAAATCTGGTTAAAACTTTTGTAGCATCTCCAGCTGAACCTGCTAAGAACTGTTGAAGTAATCCCTCGCCTTGTTGACTTGCACTATTACGGCCTTGTTCAATACATTTGTGATCATCAATAAAGAATTAAAACATGAACACAAACTGGTTGGTCTTATTTTGGTATAAAGGTTTGTCTTTGTTCAGTCACAATGAAAAGTAATTTAGCAGTCGCAATTAAAAAAAAAAAAGGAATTAAATGAAACCACAAATATTTTTGTATTCAATTTATTCAACATTTAAAATAAACAGTGATTTTGTATATTTGGTCCCCTGATAAAAACCTTTGTCAGGTGTAAAACATCCAGTTATAATTTGGAAAATAGAAAATGACAAACAGTATTTAAGTTTAACAGGTACATAAAGGAATGGTAAAAGTATGGAAAGTGACAGATTTTTTTTTTTCCACCACAGAAGTCATGTCTAAACAAACCAAACCCATTAAAAAAAAAAAAAAAAAGTGCTGTGTTCTCCCAAAACAGTGGCCTTCAGTGTCAGATATCTGGGTTTCCCTCCATGTCAGAATAAAAGACCATCTGATTATTTTTACAACAGCAGAGTCTCAAATATGATCATTCAGCATTTATGAAAATAGAAAAATCACAAATGTCATGTACACAAAAATAAAAAGTGTGTCACAACTTTTGGATTTCGGTCTAAAAATATCCTTTACACTGGGCGTCACTTTAAATACAATACATTAAAATCGAATCTTGTCAGAGCAGCGTACTGACAGATCTGTAAAGACTAGTGTAAAAAGTCAAACTGTAGGAATGGCTTTAAGTGTTTCTGTTCAAAGAGGCACGAAGAAAGAGCTCGTACGAGACTCTAGAAGAAAAAAAAAAAAAAAAGCTACAAAAATCTAAAAAAGGAATGGCAAGTTTCTGTGGCTACGACCAGATCATTTCTACACATCCTCTTCCTCTTCTTCCTCCTCGTAGTATCTGTTTCGTTTAATCATCTCCTCCACCGTCAGCTCCTCCTTCTCGTCCACCTCCTCGCTGTCCCAAAAGCCCACGTCCTGGGATGAGCGGCTGGCCTCCACCTCACCGTCAGGAGAGGAGAGGGCGGTGGGTTCTGTGGGAGTCTCCTCCTCCATCACACCTCCGTCTTCTTCCTCCATCTGCTCCTCCTCTTCCTGAGGTTGTTCTCCTGCAGCGTCATCCTCCTCTTCCTTGTGTTCTGGCGTCTCCTCGCTCATGTCTCCCTCCTGTTCCTCCTCTCCAGAGCTGGTGTGGACATCCACACAGCTGTCCTCAGTGGGGGTGTGACTCTCTGAGGACGGGCCGTCCTGCTGCAGCTCCATCCTTGTGGATTTGGGGCTCGGCTGCAGGTCCTCCATCGGTTCTGCAGGAGGAGGTGGGCTTTCTGCTCTGGCCTCAGGAGCAGGTCTGTTATTGGCTGGTTCTGCTAATGTGAAGGGCAGGCTGCGCTCCTTCAAAGAGGAGCTCCGACGCAGGCAGGAGGCTTCTCTGGTCTTCTCTGGGGGAGAGGAGGGGGACTCCTCCTCTGGGGGCCACTTGGCTTTGATGGATTTACCAGTGGGGCCTCCCTCTGTGGTCACTGGGGTTCCGTCGTCTGATTCTGTTCGCGGCGGCCAGGAGATCTTCAGCCTGCGGGTCTCTGTGGGTCTGTCTGCCTTCTCTGCTGACCCCTGTCCCAGAGCCTCCATGGTGGCCATCAAGACGTTGACCTTGGCCAGAGGGGAGTCCTCCACACTGGGGCTGGGCAGGTCCGAGGCCGAGCCCGGGCTCTGGATCTTGGGTCTGGTCTGAACGGCAGACGGCGGTGAGGTCTCCCCTCCCTCTGCTTTGGACTCCCACAGCTCCTTGTGGGGTCGGTGGCCGAAGCCCTCGTCGTAGTTGCCCTTGGACTTGAAGAGCTGGCAGAAGTGTGGTTTACAGTAGACGTTGTTGTGCAGAGAGGCGTAGTTCGCCAAACTAGTGTGGGAACAAAGACAGCAAGTCAGTGGAGCATCCTTCCTCTGCCTGGGACTGATAAAATCACATCTCATTTTCTTAGGTTAGCTCTTATTGTATATATTTAGCCTTTATTCTATTTTAACTTTATTATACGTTTCTGTTGCTGCTGGAACAGCAGAATTTCCCTGGTTAGGATCAATAAAGTCTGTCCATCTATCCGTCTAAAAACAAACACCTACTGAAGACACTAAATCTAGACAAGCCTTTATCTGACTGACTTGATATTTTAACCCTTTCATACACGACATTCCTGCAGTAGACACTTATTCATTATTTAAGCCTTTCCTACACAGTGGTCACTCCAGTGGACAGTTATTCTTCAGCTGTTCTTGTATATTCATGGATTGTGTTGTTTTAGTTCCATATCAGCCAACACAGTGGAGGCTGATGCATCATTCCAAACACTAATTCATACCATTACAGTAACTTTGGTGTTCTTGATTAACCTGATCTGCAGTGACACGCTCAACTGTGTTTAAAAAAAAAAAGCAGCTTTTTTGCATATCATCTCCATGCAGGTCTGTTAAAATGTGAGAACACATCTAATTAGCAGTATTAAAAATATTTGTTTCATACTTTTCACATCGTATATCAGGAAACGTTTATTTGCTTGTAATATTAAACACATGGTTTTGTATCTAAATAGGTTCTTTAAAAAAAATAAATAAAAACACTCAGGAAAAAATAGAATTTATCTTGTTCCCGTAATTCATGCATGAAAGGATCAACTAAAGCTACATTATTTGCAGGCTTGTTCCACTCCCTTTACTGCAGACGCTGATGGGACACTTTATTTTCCCCACTGTGAGATAAATTCAGTCTCATCTTATCCTGATGTGTTTAATGAATCAAAAAAATGCAGTTACAAAGAAAACCTTATAAGCCACAGTTTAGGGAATAATTTGTTCAGTTTAAGCCTTTTGGTTTGTTCTTCTGACTCCCAGTTACAGTTTACAGTAATATAATGCATTTTCTTAAATCAGTGATATATTATTTGTGGAAAGAGTTTAACGGATTTGTTTGTGTAAAAATTACCATTACATGTTAAACTGTTGATGCATTGAATCCACTACATTTTTTTTTAAAAAAAGGGTTAATTTAGTGGGTTTTTTGGTTTTGTTTTTTTAACCTGTCGCTCTGTTTTCTTGTAAAGCATCCTGTGATTTTATCTGCATTAAGGGCAACAGAAAGGAAGTTTTAAAGAAATTTACCTTTTTGAGAAAGTTTTACAAGAGTATTTTCATTTCTTTGCATCTTCATCCTTTGACCATTTTTGTTTTATTTTGACACATTGCACACATTCATTCACTGGATGCAACTGTTTGATAAGTATCTACATGTGGAAATTTGTGTTTTGAAGTCTCTGTTATGGAGAACACTGAATTTTATCTCTGTATTAGAGAAAATACACCTCAATAAGAAAAACATTAAGTAAAAGTCTATAAGTCTCATTATCCTTCACCTCTCTTGAAGGCAAAAAACACCCCCAAAAACTGAATACTGCAATCTGCCTAAATGTACGAACATTCAATTGAGAAATGACACGTATTCTTCTTTGCAGAGCGTAAACATGGAACAGTCTTATTGTTAACATAATTAGAATGGATGAGCCATCAAGGTTTTACGAGACAAATGTGAAAGAATTAAATCTGGGAAAACACAAAACAAATGTTTGCTTTATAAATTTAATAACATAATAGGCTGTGTGTTGAAAATCTAGAAAGGTTCCAAGAACAGAATATTAAAAGGTCATGTTGATGGGCTTTTTTATTAAACTTCTACAGTGGAAAAAAAAAAAAAAAGTGTGGTTTAATCATTTCCAAAGCTGTAGATGTCAGTGAAATGCTTTGTCAGCATCACTGCAACTTAGTGTGTGTGTGTGTGTGTCCTCCTCACCTGAGCTTGGTGTTGCAGTGTGAACAGCGGAAACAGGAGCTGTGGTAGATGCTCTGGTTTGCCACCAGTCTCTCCAGAGGATAAACCGTCTTCGTACAGGACACACAGGTCTCCCTCGCCGGTAGCCGGAAGTTCTGCATGCATCAAGTGACATGTTTACATACAGAAAACAGACAAGTGTAAGTGTGTGTGTGTGTGTGTGTGTGTGTGTGTGTGTGTGTCTCCTGCATCCACTCACCCTGGGGGTCTTGGGCTGAGGAGAGTCTTTCTGATTGGTTGATGATGCTGTGCCAGAAGCAGCAA
>JAQQZY010000027.1:7565690-7588523 GCA_030068375.1 Ostorhinchus rueppellii | reverse complement strand
CCCCCCCCCCCCCCCCCCAAAAAGGACTGAGAGGTCTTATTATATTTAAAGCATGTAAATGGTATCTTATTTATGATCGTTAGGGTTTACTTTTCCAATCCAGGAGAAACATTAAGGGTTTGTTGAATGTGTTTGCTAGTAGGCCAGTTGTTAACCGTTGTTAGGTTGTTAACTTAGCCATTAATGGAGGAAGCTGCTGTATTACTCTGAATAATTTATGACTCTGCAGGGAACACTTAAAGTATACATTTACAGGCTTATCTCAGCTGGGGGGGAAATTTATGCATGCAGCTAAAGTAAAGTTTAGTTTTCTCTGCAGGGAATTGAGTAAAGTTGACGTTGACAGAGTGGTGCTGAAAGGACAGCGACATAAACCCGGCTAGCTTGGTTAGCAACTATTAACTAACCAACCCCCTAGTAATCAGCTTATCTACACTAACCACTGTCCTGGCAAATTAAAGAGAAAACCTGCTAAAAAAAATAAAGTCTGTACAAGTGTTGAAACTCTGGTTTTAAACTCAGAGGCTGGTCCTACCCGGAACAACCGCTCTCCGAACACGGGCTTCAGGACTCTGCACAGGGACCGGGTCGTCATGTTCACTCTCCGCGCGGACGGATGATACAAGGCGGGGGCGTGCCGCGCGTTCACCGGTAATCTCCGTCTGTCCCTGTTGAAGCGCACTCATTCATCCATATGTACACATCCATTCACCCACTAACACACACATTTAGATCAGAAAGGATATGAAGACACCGATACAGACAACAGCCCCCTGTCCCCCCCAGGCTGTAGTTTCATATCCCAATGGAGCCGAATGGCCTAAAAAAAAAAAAAATACTCTTCCCTCTTTCCCCCCCGAGGGTCTTTGAGGACTAGTGACCACAAACCAAATATGGGACAGATTACCAATGAGATTTATGTTTTGATATATTGGGTTTTCCTGTCTCTGTGGAGGGCTTAAGCGGATTTGTTGTTTTTCTTTGACAGAAATCTTTGGATGTTGAGTGTTATGTATGGATATGAAAACAAGTCTGATTAATCACCCTTTATAGTAGGAATACTCGTAGAAATACTCTGAAATTCAACATTTCAACCTTGGTGTGTTAGTGGGGGACATAACAAGGCTTTATTACTTTTGGGAAATTTTTCAAAATGTGTATTGTTTTGTGGAAAATCAAGGCGAGTGAAGTTACCATATTTATTTTCTTTACCCCCCGTGCAGATCCAGACCCCTGCCCACATCCACATTCACCCGTTGAACATCATTCCTTACATTAGTACCATTACTTCATGGTACCTAACAAAGCAGGTCCACTCACTGTTCATGCACAGGTGGACCTTACACACCCTGCAGACCACATTGGACCTATGATTGTTGTCCTCACTGTAACTGTTGTTGCCAAAATTTTTGTCAAATTATAGGATATATTTCTTTGTAAACCTGCCTAGAATCTACTTCACCTGAAATATTCCCATCATTATCTAAATGTAGAACATATATCAGTGCAAAATATGGGATACAGGATTAAAAACCCGTGAAGGCCATCACAAAATTGGACCTGGTCACTGTAGTGAGGAGTGTGTTAATCAAAACCCTAGACTAAATATGATGTTTATGTAATGAATACCAGCTGTCTAAACAGAGTGTATATGTTCATTTACATAGACTAATGTATATACATACACAGATTGTATGTACAGGTGCATCTAAAAAGAAGACAGAATATCAAGAAAAAGTGTTTTTTTCCTCCATGATTTCATTCAAACAGCTAAACTTAGAGAACATTTAAATTCATTATAAATTAAAATGTATTATACATTAATATTTCAAGAAAATACATCCAGCATCTCAAAATATCAGAACATTTCATAAGATCAATAAAAATTACTTATAATATAGAAATGTGAAAGTATGTATATATAATACATTCATGCACTCAATACTTGGTTGGGCCTCCTTTTTCATGAGTTACTGCATCATTGTGTTATGGTGTGTAGAGGATCAGTCTGTGGTTCTGCTGAGGGGTTATGGAAGCCTATAGCAGCCTTCACCTCATCTGCATTGTCAGGTCTAAAATCTTGCATCTTCCCCTTGACAACAGCATGCAGACTGTCATGGTCATTAAACCAATTCTGAGTAGTTTTGGCTCTGGGGACAGATGCAAAGTCCTGGAGGACAAAGAAATCAACACCTCCATAAACCTTATCAGCAGACGGAAGCTTGAAGTGCTTAAAATCTCCTGGTAGATGACTGCATTGACTTTAAATTTGATGAAACACAGTGGACCATCACCAACAGAAGACATGGAAACTCACATCATCACTGACTATAGAAGCTTCACACTGAAAGCAGCTTGGATTCTATGCCTCTCTGCTCTTCCTCCAGACGTTGACTGGTTGGACCTTGGCTCCAAATGAAATGCAAATTTTACTTTCATCTAAAAAGAGGACTTGGCACTACTGAGTAATGGTCCATTTTTTTCTCCTCAGCCCAGGTAAAATTCTTCTGATATCGTCGAGTGGTTTGACACTTTGAATGTAACTTGTGCAGACCATTTCTTGGACTTGTCTGTGCATGGTGGCTCTTGATGCACTGACTTCTGCCTCATTCCACTGTTTGTGGAGCTCCTGCAAAGTCTTGATTCAGCTTTTCATGACAATCTTGCCATCATTGTTGGTTGTGCACTTTTTCCTACCATACTTTTCCATTCCAGTCAACTTTCCATGAGTATGCTTTGCTACTCTAGATAACCAGCCCTTTCAGCAATGATCTGTGGCTTAGCATCCATGTGGAGGATTTCAGTGAGTGTCTGTCAAGTCAGCAGTCTTCCCCATGATTATGGTAGTATTATTCATGGTATTAACACTGCATAAATAGTGATTTACTCAAACTTGAAATGGAAAAAAAAGAAAAAGAAATGTTGGAATATTTTGAGATATGGTTTATTCTTTCTTTTTGGGGGCAGATGTTCGTAAAATAACAATAAAAAACAGTTTGAAACTATTTTAGTTTACATGTTTTAAATCCAGAATATATACAATTTTTTTTCTGGAATAGCTGACTAAAACACTGAACTTCGCTGCACGATACTCAAATGTTGTCGAGCTGCACAACATGTACATTTTGTACTGTTTATCATGTATTATATACAGACTATGAGATAACCACAGGGAGGCGCCATACACACAAAGATTCAACATGAACAGGACAGTAATTCTACCTGTTACACTACTCAACACCAACTCATAAACACAACTATGACCGGTCTAATACTGCGTCTTTCTTCACTTGATTTACTTGTTTATATGTCACCGCAAGTGTATTTGTGAATAACTAATTAAGGTAGTACTAGAAGAACAGCATTATTCAATCAAATGTGCAGTGCATGAGTGTAAATGAGCAATGGGGAATAATTCCAAAATGACAGCATGATAAGCTACGAAAACGGATAAATACAAATCAGTGGATGACAACTTTAAGTCTATTAATTTTACTCTTCAGCTTTTTATCCTCTTCCAACCGTCGGAGAAATTATACTGGTAGTTGTAGTTTCCCCCCCCTTTGACTTCAGCTAATGTATCGGGGCGTGATAGGTTTCGAGAATACATTTCCCATCGTCCCCGCGGCCGCGCCTCCTCCCTCCACTCCGTCCGCCTTCCCTCCCACTCCACTGGGCCGCGAGGAAGTCGCAAGATGGCTGATGTCGCTTGGAAGTAATGTTCCCCTCTGCAACATGAAGCCGTGAGTGTGGAAGAAAGCGAGGGAGGCACCATCGGGCTTTTATTTTTGTTTTCTTTTAGTTACTTTTCTTTTATTTCGTCAAACATCCATCTCATTCCGCGTCGTGTCTGCCCCGGACTTGTCTTCGGGAGTTGACGCGTCAAATCACGCCGGGGACCCTGCCAGCAGCTAACAGCAGCTAGCCACACAGTTAGCAAATATTAGTTCAGCTAGCCACTCTGCCAGGCACACTGCTTGTTAGTTTGTTTTAATTTATATTTTGACAACTGCGAGGCACCAAGCTACTGCTACGCGTGTGCTAAAAATCCCCGAGGTAATGCAGAATCAATGTCAAATATTTCAGCTGTCAGATAAAAATAACGATTTGGAAGGTGCTCGGTTTAACATCATGTCCGCGAACTGGCCATCCAGTCTGGGGGTTGCTAACTAATGCGCAGTATTGCATCTGTTTCATGTGCAACATAACATTTCACCAGCAACATAATTATTTTGTAGTCATCTCTCAATATTGTACGCCACCTTTCTGCAATTCCGTTATTAGCTGCCAATTACATTTGGAAGCTGGTTATGTTAAAGGAAAATTATGGGCGCAGAGAATATGGTGAACTTTTTCTGGCTGTAGGTAGCTACACTGGCCTTGTTGGCATCTCACCAAAAATCCACAGAGATGGACACTAAACTGAGCACACACGACCAAAACTAAGAAATTGGCATTTCGTTAACTTGTGATTTTCAACAATAACTGAAACACTTGTACGACAGTGCGCGGTGACTCGTTTCACTAGTCTGGGTGACAGAAGTTGTTTTGCAGGGTTAACTTAACTACAGTAAGTCACTACATCGGAGACGAGTTAGCTTGCCAGAAGTGCACAGCTAGCTACAGTCTCGCCCCACATCACATTACAAACACGGCGTACAGAACGTATTCAGAGCCCGCTCCCGGCCAGACACATAGGCTCAACAACACCGTCATGGGAGTGCAGGGTTTTCAAGAGTATTTAGAGAAGCGCTGTCCCGGGGCCGCAGTCCCGGTGGACCTCCTGAAGCTTGCTCGTACAGCGGCCCGCCAGCCCCCTCACCATCATCACCCACACCACCACCCACATCACCCCGGGCCCATGCCTCCCCCGCCCCCGCCTGCTAGGATCCTAATCGACGCGGACTCCGGCCTGCAGCGCCTCTACGGCGGCTACCAGACGGACTGGGTGTGCGGGGGCGAGTGGAACGCCATGCTGGGCTACCTCGCTGCCCTGTCACAGGCCTGTCTGTACCAGGGTGGCTTGGAGCTTGTCGTGGTTTTCAACGGCACACTTGGGAAGGAGCGCTGGCCCGAGTGGGCGCGGCGAGCTCAGGGCCAGCGACAGACGGCGCAGCTGATAGTCAACCACGTCGGCAGCAAGGCCACCCCGCCTCCCCGGGCATGGTTCCTGCCCCCGGCCTGCCTCAGCCACTGTGTCCGCCTCGCCATGTTCCGCTTCAGAGTGCGGGTGAGCAATGTGATCATGGTTGTGAAGTTATTTTACTGTGGTCATTCGGCGTGCCAAATTAACACTTGCCCTTTCTTTAGCACGCCCATGTAGTAGGTTACGTCATGTAGCCTCTTTTAACTCTTTGGTGTTTGTGAACAAGTGCAACTGCACGTCCTAAGCACTGAAATGATTCACTGAGATTTTGTCGTTCAGCCTATTCATAAATGCAAACCCGATCGGCAGTGGAGAGACTTAAGTTTCTACCTGATTCTCGTAGCTGGCATGTTTCCCTGCATTTATGCATATATGCAATGGTCTGCTGTGAGGGGAGATGTGTCCTGTTCAACTGTTTCTGTTTTTGATAAATGAGGCATACTACTGGTCAAGCCTTCTTATTAGAGAGAGGTTAAAAACATGCATTGTACAACATGACCTGGTCTAGCCTATATATTACGTAACATGAACCCATTCAACCTTTCCTACATTGTCAAGCAACTGCTGAGTAGAAAAGACTATTTATAGGTTGTAGGCCTTTTACAGTGTTGCATTTATCATAACTTATATTGTGTGTTTCATTTAGTTTAATTATAGTATTCCAATTAGAAACATACAATATGTATGTATTTTCTGACATTTCTAAATTTCAATATGATAAAGTAGAGTAAGACGGATGCAATCCATATTTTTATGAAGTGTCTGCCACATACTATAAATTAAGTGTAATAGTCTAAGAAAAAATGTTGTCATCTAAAGGAGTCATCTGATTGAGCCACAGAATAGCTTAACATGTTTCCAAAAGGAAATATACCTCATGACTCATAACATTTTGTTCTAGGTCAGTGATAAATGCAGCTAAACTGCTGATTGTCTGTCAAGGTTCCCTAGCATCAGCGTTGCCTGTCTCCTTTTGTTTTTGATCCATTTCTCCATCTGGTTGCATGCTAGTATTAAAATGCTACAACATTGTGTGTCCTATGAGAATACTTGTTAGAGAAGAAAAATCCCACCCACATTACAGTACATACACTGATGCTCCTTGTTCTTGTGCAGAATTATTACTCAGTTTCTCTCGTGTACTTATTTATTTTTCCTAGACTTGCATGCATTTTGCATTCTAAGAAACAGCCATTACTATACCTCCCAGTATATTGTATCCTCTTAAATTATACATTTGCTAAATGTATTGCTGCCCAGTACTCTGCAGCCTCTCTGTAATTGCTTATTGTATTACATTGCCAGGTGGTAATTGTATGTCATTTTCATTAGAAATTAGTAGTTTAAATAAGTCTTACATCAAACAGGGTTCCCATAATCAACCTGTGATCCCTGTCCCATATTGAATTCATTTGATGACAGGGATTTGATTACCAGCTTATTAGATTGATCTTTAATGAATACAAAATGTAATTTAGTTTTCACATTAATTAGCCTCGTTCTGTCAGAGTCATTGGGTTCTCCTGGTGCTATAACTGTGCACCTCACCCATCGTTTGGCTCCATCACCTGCTTGTAGTTAAGATGTGTGTTACGAGTGGAATTTCAAGAAATAGTAGCCTGGGCCATGTTACTGGTAATCTTAAAATGTATGAAACACTTTTGCTCCAGAGATGCATTTCTTAAAGTCATTATTTTGGAATGCTTTTGAGATGAAGTACTGGTTTGGGATAAAATTGGCATCACCTGTCATTAAATCATTGCCTTACAAAAACTTGCACGAATCAGAGTCTCTGTCTTTATGGTCTGACAGGTGGGGGTGAGCAAAAATGAATGTGGTGCTTTTATTTGCTGTTTTAAATATGTTGAAGAGATGGAAAAGGAAGAAGGGATGATTAAAAGTCAGAGATGTAGCTGAGCCTAAGTTCTCTGTCATGATGGATGGATGTTATACTGTATTGTATGCGTGTTTGTTTGCATACTGTTTATCTGCTCGTTTCATATAAAAATCCATAATGTGTTGTGATATATACATTTTTCTATTGTCACATTATTTATATATACTCAAGTAACACAGCATCAGGAGACTTCACAAACCAGGCAGTGATGTTTTTTTTCTAACCTCGTGCAGACTTTATATGTGACACGTAAAGCTGAGTTTGTCCAGTCTGCTTCTACAGGTTGTACAGACTTTGGAGGACCACCACCAGGAAGTGCTGTCCCTCTACAGGGACTATGGATTTGCTGGTCTGATTGCTCAGGATTCTGAGTTTGCCCTCTGCAATGTACCTGCCTACTTCTCTTCACACGCACTCAAACTGAGCTGGAATGGCAAAAACCTGACCACACATCAGTATCTGCTGTCTGAGGCCGCCAGGCAGCTTGGGCTTAAGACACAGCACCTGCCCTGCTTTGCTGCTCTGCTAGGTAAAGAGTCCCATGCTCTTGAATACTTCAGCATGCACACAAGAGCATCAAACATGCATCCTACATTTATCTCTGTTGCCTACTTATTGCAACACACAGTCATACTTGTGAGTTGTATTTTTGGCAACTCTCTTTACCGCTTGCCCTTGTTTGGTGACACTGCCAGCATTTAAAAGAGTTTCTGCCTTGCAGGAAATCATATTCTGCCTGATGAGGACCTGGCTGCCTTCCACTGGAGTCTGCTGGGACCAGAACACCCACTAGCTTCTCTCAAGGTACATTATATTTCTAAATTCCTAGTCCTTTGCAAACTACAACACACTGTAAGAAAATACTGTATCTAAGCTAACCCTAAGTACCTAACCCTACTGTAAGTTGTCAATCAGCTGTCTTTATTTTGTCCAGTGCTTTATTTATAATTTCCTGTTTCATTATATTAATTTCTCATGTAAAACAAATTTGTGCCATGTTCCTTATCTTTAAAATCCTTCAACCCTTTGCTATATCAGGTGCGAGCCCATCAGTTGGTGCTGCCACCTTGTGAGGTGGTGATCAAGGCTGTCTCAGAGTATGTCTCGTCCGTCAAAGACCTGGGTAACCTCGATGCCATCGCCAGAGATGTCTTCAAACAGTCACAGGTAAATCACTCAATTTTACTCCAAAATAAGAAGTATCTGAATTTGTCCCATTTTGAGCAAATGGACTGTATTAATTACAGGATTCTTTCCATCAATTAAGATCACTTTCAAAACTTTTGTTCCTCTGTATTGCAGAGTTAATCTGTTTTTTAACCTATGAAATATTGTATATTTTCTCATTATGAATAGATTTTAATACATCTCTATAATAATAAAGGTTTGTTTCAAATAGTGTTTGACTTCCTAGTCTGTATGAGAGGTCAAATGGTTTGATATTTCATAACAGTTTACACAAGACTGGAGTCAGGATCTGCACTTCCTTACAGATCCTTGCTAAACCATATAGTGGAACTACATACTTGATAGTTTCACTTACTCAGACAAAGTAGAGTACTTTTGGATGACTCTTTCATTTATTTAAATGAGCACTTTCTTCACCAAAGTTTATAAGATTGGTTCAATGCACTGAACTGTTTCCACATTCTTGCATTTAATTGTTACTTGGATATTACTCTTGTGCAGCTGCGTCCTTGCAGGTGTGCACAAACACAAAGTCAGAGCTGTTTCACATAATGTTAGACTGTTCCTCCTAGTCTGTATGAATGGTCAAATGGTTAGATAGGTCATAACAGTTGACACTAGACTGGAGTCAGAATCTGCACTTCCTTCCACATCATTGCTAAACCATATATTTGAACTACATACTTGATAGTTCCACTTAATCAGACACAGAAGTACACTTTTGGATGACTGTGTTTCATTTATTTAAATGAGCGCTTTCTTCAGCAAAGCTTGTTAATAAGATTTGTTCAATGCACTGAACTCTTTCCACATTTATGCATTTAATTGTTACTTTGATATTACTCTTGTGCAACTGCGTCCTTGCAGGTGTGCACAAACACAAAGTCAGAGCCCCTCTTTAAAACTTAGCCGAGCTGGTCTCCTTGTTGTCTGGAAACTGAAGACACAACACAAACCCATCGAGAAACTTTTGTGTCTTGTTTGGTCTTTGACTCCTTGAACCTCTCCTCATACATGTACTGCAGGTGCATCTAGTGGATTATCCGAAGAGTTAGTTGTGTAACTAAGAGTTAAGTAAAATGATTTATCAGGAGATTATTCTATATGCATTAAGATCTAATAAAACATATATGGTTTCATGGAGCAACTCTGGCAGTGTTTTCTTGATCATTTTAACATTTGGGCACAGAATGTAAATATTCTGTCACACCATCAAAGGAAAAAACAAAAATTCTATAGTTTTGCTTTACTCTGTAATTACAATGCAAATCACTTCCCTGTTGTTTTATCAGTGTCATTGGGTGATTATTATTTATGGCACAGTGTTACTTCAGGAGATTGTGCTTGCGTTATCCATTTTTGCATTTAAATATTTCAGTCACAATTCCAACATAGTCTGAACTGTGTTGTACATAATATTTTTGTTTTGTCTGCAGTCACGTATGGAGGATAAGGTGGAACGGTTTAAAAAAGCTGTGGAGTATTTCTCAGCTGCCTCAAAACCACGCTCACCCAACATGGGGCCCTCTTTCATTTGTGAGTAGGAAGTAATTGTTGCGTAATTTCGTATTTATGGAGATATACTAACAGACACCTTTTTTGTGTTCAGTACCTGGGTTTGGACCCAGTCCATTTGGGGGACCACCTGGCCACATGGGACCGATGCAGCCTGGAAAGAATCAGGTAAGTTCTTTTTGTCTTTTACGCTATACTCTTTTGTTATACGAGTACAACTGTTCTCTGCTGTACATTATTATACAGACAGCAAAGTGGATTGACTGGTAGCTCTATAAAATCCCCTTTATCGTGATTATACTGAGGACAGCAGCTAAAGGAGGAGAGTACAGTCCTTTCATCACAAATCCCTCTTTCAGCCTTGATTATAGATCCTTTCAGTATAATGTGAAATTTGATAGGACAGTATTACTGCCTGTCCCCTGAGACATCTCCTCCTCTGTCACCTCCCTCTTTACCGTGCCCTCTTCACTCCATCTTATTTTCTTCTTTGCTCCCCTGCTTTCTCCATTCCCCCTATCCATTTTCACCTTTCCTCTGCACAGTTCCCTCCTCCCCAGGTTCCGGGCTTAAAGCAACCCTTTCAAAATGCTCCATATGGACCTGGCTCCACCCCTCTGTTCCAGACCCCTCCACCACCGTCGCAAGACTGCAACGATTCACTGACAGGAAAGATGGGTTTATCTGACTGGTCAGCTCCATATGATTCCACTCAGGGGGGAAGTCGATTACCCAATCACCACACTGGCACACAGTCTGGTCCCTCTCCCTCTCCTTCCTCATCATCGGATGGAGATGAACCCAATGACAGCAATGCAAAGTAAGTTGCAGAGAAAGCAAAGTCATGTATTTTTGCAAACTGATAGCTTTCTAATTACGCTGATGTGAAAAGGAGATGTTGTCATTTGTCATTCCAGGTCAGGGTTTTCTGTTTCTCTGCCATTATAACACTTGGGAGCAACACCTACTTCTCTTAACATTCTGCAGGAACTGTACCATATTGCACAAAATGAGAATCGAATAATTGGCTGTCTTATAGTCACAAAATTAGAGTTGTGTGTTTACCAGTCAGGTGATTTGCTTTGTGTGTTTTTAACTATTTTCTAAAAGTTGCAGTAATATTAAGTAGGTTTGAAACTTTAGATATGTTTTGATTAAACACAAGAATGTAGTTTCAGTGTTTCACCAATTTGAAAACGGAGAGACAGAAAAAAACATAAAATACATGAATGTGCTGGGAGAAAAGTCTTGTAGAGTTGCAGGGATTGTGTTCCTAGAAACTAGTGACTCTTATGCTCATTAACAAATATAAGAACTGAGGATTGACACTTATTTACCGAATTAGTTTAATAGTGATTCGCAAAGATAGGATGTAAAAGACATTTTCAGAGAAAGATAATAGTTGTATAATGAACTCTGTAACATGGTGCATTATTCAAAATGCTTATTTACTTCAAGAATTAAGAACTTAGTGAAATGGCTATCAGGGTTAAAATTCAGTCTCAACGTGAGCATCAAACACATTTTGTCATCTACAGAAACAGCTGTGGTGCGAACTCTCACTTAGACATGAGTACTGTCAAACAAAGATGACCAACCTCTCCCACAATCCCTTTCTTTCAGCCATTTGACGGACAAGTCCTCACGGTGGGAGGATCCCACTGGAAGGGGGGGTTCAGCCTCTGGGGATGGTTCCCAAGGCAATGGAAGCGGGTCAAACATTCCGTCACTGCTGTCTATGGCGACGAGGAGTCACATGGACATAACCACACCCCCTTTGCCTCAGGTATGCATCTACAAATACAAAAATATACAGGCATATGCTGAAATCAAGTTATTTCAGAGAAACTAATGGTGTTTTTTGTATGATGCTTAGGTTAGTGCTGAGGTGCTTCGTGTAGCCGAACACAGACACAGAAGAGGACTGATGTACCCCCAGATTTACCACATATTGACCAAGGTACTGTGAAGTTGTTTGATTTCTTTCTTTGTTCGACACTTTCTTTGTTGCTGTCAACATTGTGTTTAAATTTGTCATCTGTCATTTAAACTTAGGTTGTAAAATGAAGAGATGATATAGTATCCTGCTCCTCTTGAGTTCTCATCTTAATTTACGCTCTTTTCTTCTGCCCCTCAGGGAGAGATGAAGATGCCAGTGTGTATAGAGGACGAGTGTAATTCTGAGCTGCCTCCTGCCTCTCTGCTGTTCCGTGCTGCTAGACAGTATGCCTATGGCGTCCTCTTCAGTCTGGCTGAAACACACCGCCGCCTGGAGAGGTTAGCCCTGAGGAAGAGAGCTCCTCTGGAGGGTAGGTTCTGGGAGTGAATGAAAAATGAATGACCTAAATGACGGATCATGAATAATTTATGATCATTTTTTAAAGAATATCTATATTCTATATAATCTTGCATTTATTGTTTGTGTGTGTATTGCATCTTGGGTAATTATTTTACCAGTAAGATATAATTATATGCACTGATGCGAAAGTTCAAATCTATTTATTGCTTTTCTTTTCTTTTTTAAAAAAATGTTTTTAGGTTTATGATTGGAAGTAGTTATACTTCTGTTTCTGATGACTTGTCCAGTGTCTGTTTTAAGAGTATTGCACACTATTACTACTTATAGAGACAAAAGGGAAAAAAAACAACAGAATAATAAATGGAGTGCTTGTATAAAAACTTAAAAATGGATTTCTAGAGATTGTCTCTAATTCAGGAAAATTACGTATCCTTTGCTATATCTTCAATAAATAATCAGAAACATTTGAATGACTGTAGTGACTGCTGGACCAGAAAGAAAGGCCTACACGTTGATGACTTTTGTAGTTGTGCCTCGTAAATAGCCGGTTGAACAGTTGTCCTAAAAGGCATGGTTGATGAGTGTCAAGCTGACTTTTCTATCACTGTGTTGAAGTTCCTCCAGTGATTGTCAAAGAGTGGAGCAGCGGCAAGGCCAAGTCAGCCCTGACTCCGGAGCTGGTCCCGGCCCTGTGTTTCCGGGAATGGACCTGCCCCAACCTGCGACGGCTGTGGTTGGGTCGTGCCAGTGAGGACCGCTCCAGGAGAACCAGGGCCTTCCTGGCCTGCCTTCGCTCTGATTGCCCCGCCCTCCTCAACCCAGCACAGGTCCCACAGCATCTGCTGCTCATGTGCTGTGTGCTCAGGTATGACGGCACTGGACAGCTCTGTTTTGTTTTAATTCCTATATTTATGGTTGGGCTTGTGGCCGAAGGCCCACATCCCTGAGACACAAGCTCTGAAAATAAAACCATTGGCCTCATTGCTCATGAAAAATGGTCAACTGTTGTTAAGGCTGCAGACATTTAGGCCCACTGCACAGTGAAAAGCTGTCAATGGTGTATGAACTAAACTGAATATGTTGCGCTTCATGTACATTCATATAGGGCTGTCACATTATACATTGTACCTGAATATTTAGTGCCATAAAATTAATGGCATTTAGTTATGTATAATTTTCTTTATATGTTTCAAAAATATACAGGCAGGCATAATGACAGCTGCTAAAAGGGGGGCCTCTGCATACAGGGTGTGCAGTATTAGAGTACCAGTCAAATTTCAAACATTGGAAAATGGTGTTCAAATGGTGATTAAATTATACCAGCTGTTTTGATATTGATGACTACTGTGATATTCCAAGCAATTGTGCTTTGCTCAAGTAATTGCTATAAAACCACTATGTAATAATTGTGACACATTGATTCTTGTTCCTGGAAGAAACTGTTTGCTGTGCTGAGAGAGTACCTACAATATACGCTTGCCTAAAGCTGACATATCCACATTCCCAGTATAATTTACTGCGTAATGATTGACTTGTAGTAGCCAAATAGTTGTTAAGAATGATATCTCAAGACTGTACTAGCCACCAGTTGCTTAAAAGTGATGCATTATGTGGACATCCTTGAACTTTGAGAATGTGTGCTGTGCCTCAAGCTTGACTTGTGTAATTTCCAAAATATTAATATCACTGAGCTCTGCAAGTTGAAAGGACTGGTTTGAGGTTTATGATTTTACTTCTTAATTTTAATACCAATAACAATTATGTTGTAACTTTACATCCATGCTCCTGCCATACACATCTTATTTGACAATATAATAAATACATGCTATTTGTGTTCATTAATAGGTTCAATTATTCCTTGCTCTTGTTGAAGTTCTTAATGAATTGATTGGCTGGGGAGACATTAATATGTTATAATTCTGCATTAGCTTCACTCCTCCCTACTCCCTTTCAGGTATATGATGCAGTGGCCTGGAGGTAGGATCCTCCAGAGACATGAGCTAGATGCCTTTCTCGCCCAGGCCGTTTCCAGCCAGCTCTACGAACCTGACCAGCTACAGGAACTAAAGGTAAGGCCTACTCTCTGATAGCTGAATAATTATTTATTTGTACTGATTAAAACTCCATCAACCAAAGTGAGTGTTTCTCTTGAGATGAGCTGTACTGTGTGTAGAGCATCCAGATGGCTCAGCAGACTGCATACCACGTCTTCTTATCCCATCCTTTAAATTTTTCTTTAGTGTTGCTACTTTTAGCAGTCAGATGTTTAAATTCTACTATCATGGTGCTGTCATAGAGTGTGAAACTACAGTCATCCTTTTATGTATGTCACTCTCAGGTGGAGAAGGTTGATGCCCGTGGCGTGCAGCTGGCTGCTCTCTTTATGGCCGGCGTTGACACAGCACTGTTCATCAACGATGTATGTGGACAGCCGTTGCCGTGGGAACACTGCTGTCCCTGGGGCTTCTTTGATGGCAAACTGTTTCAGAGTAAACTGGCTCGGGCTGCCAGAGACCGGGCTGCTCTGCTGGACATGTGTGAGGGACAGGTATGATCCTGAATGTGTTTCGAAAGTGTCAGTAAAGCTGAATGCATGTTGTATTCCTTTTTATCACATCCTTTGTTTAACCAGTTGAAAACTTCAATCAAATTAAAAAATCTGTTTTCAAACACTGGCTGCTTTTATAATGTGGCTGTGTAAAGTCCACAGTACAAGCTAACCACTATGAGACAGAATAAATTCTCAGAAAAGAGAAAAATGTCTCTGTTTAATGTCTGTTTATCCGCATATAGGCCTGTAATGAAAAAGGTTATATAAAAATTATATAAATACACTGGAGAGGTACAAATGATCTTGTGTAGCAACAAAGTGAAATTGTTAGATAATAGTTGCAGATTAAAGTGGGAATACAGTCTGTTCAGTCTCACACTCTGAAGGCTGGAGACATGGCTGCATGACTCCAGTCTGTGAGGCTTTCAGTTGTCTTTTCTCTCTGCAGGAGGAGCTGGTGTCCAAAGTTGAGAAAATGCGTCAAGCGATCCTCGAGGGCATCAACCTATCCCGCCCTCCTCCACCTCCTCCACCACTTCCACCTCCTGCCTTTCTACCCCCTGCCATGGTGCCCCCTTTCTACCCCATGCCTCCTCTCTACCCACCACGCCCCATGGGCGGCATGCCCCCTCATCATCACCCTCATCATCCACATCACCCAGCCCAGCACAGACCCAGAGCCTTTCCAGGTACAGAGATGATTCTAATTGATGTGAATTTATTCTGCTGTTATAAAACATCATCTAATCTGCAGTGAAAGTGTTACCACTTTCCTTTATTCTTCAGGCATTCAGTCCATCCCTCCACAGGGAGGGAAGCTGGAGATAGCTGGCATGGTTGTTGGCCAATGGGCTGGGAACAAACCAGTTCGTGGCAGGGGGTTCAACATGCAGGTGGTGTCAGTTGGAGCAGGAAAAGGGTAACATAATGGTCCTTTAATCAGTGAAACTAACATTATTACGATATTGTAACCCAACATATAATCTATTAAGCTGTGTCTCCACCACAGGAATCCAGAGCATTCAGAGCATGTGTGTTTTGGGGTAATACTTTGTGATTTTTTTTTTTTTTTTTACTTTTGGGTGTGGGTCTCATGGCAGTGAACATTATTCATTACTCAATACTCAAAAAAACCCTTTTACTTTGTCACATGTCTTTAGATCCAGGTGAAAGCAAGCTGAGTTAGCCTTCAGATGAGTGTTTTAAAACTTTTGACTACTCCAGGTGGAAGCACAGCTTTATAGAGTATAATGTACAGAATTCATGTTTTTGATAATAATGACAGTCTGAGATCAGGTTACATCTAGTCTGTTATTGATCTCAAACTGTTTTTTGTTTTTTTTGGTTGCAGAAGGGGTAAAGAAATTCCAGCTAAATTAAGGGGAGGAAAAAAGGCAACTGGCATCAGAACACAGGTATGATGCAAGAAACTGCAGTGATTCTCATGCAAAGCTCTGGTCTGATGGAGGTTTTCTTTATATGAATAGTGAAACCATCAGAAATATTCACAGCTGTGAATTTCACTTTCATGTGCCTCCTTTTAATTTGGCCTACCCTTTAAATCTTAGTGTTGAAATGAATGAAGGCCCTGAATGAAAAAAATTCCTCTTCCTGTCCTCTAGTCGTCGTCATCCCCCCCATCCAGCAGTCCCCCAAAGCCCTCAGAGGAGGCGGGCTCCACGCCAGACATTGCGACTCAGCAGCTGAACGGCAGCTCAGCAGCCTCCGCCATCGGCCAGCCCTTGGACCTGGCTCCCCTGGCCCAGCCAATCCCATGTGCCTTAGCCAGCAGAGACAACCAATCAGAGGGGGTGGAAGTGGAGGCCCCCTGTTGCCTTGACGACTGCCCGTCAGACGGAGCGCTACAGAAGGAAGAGTGATGGCATCCTTATCAGGATGCACTGCTCTGAGAGAGTTATCTGTGTTCGACTGCCTTTCCCTGTTTTTGTAGCCCTGCCTGCTAGCTGCGCACATCATCACATGGAGCAGGAAGTGACACCAGGTCCCTCTATGAGGCCTCCACCATCCTTACTGCTCCATGTGGTCAGCTAAAGCAGTTAGCTGTTACTCCCTTTTTAGTTTTCTCATGTGGTTTTACATTGTTTTATGAAGAGAGGTTTTCTCCATGAGTATGTAAGCGCCCCACCCCTCAGAAATCCCGATTGCCCCCCCCTCCCACCCACCCCAAGTAAAAAAAAAAAAAAGCTCGTAGCCCCGCTCCCATTACACCCCATCACTTTAATGAGCCCCCTCTTAAGTATAGGTGTCTGTACAGTTATAGGTTCTTATTTAGTGTTTTAACGCTCCCCTTGTTTGAATCTCTGCACAGCTAAAGTTAAGCTTATGGTGACAGTTTGGATGTCGTTTCCATAGTTACAGCATCTAGGGCTGGTCGCCATGATTGGCAGTTGTGTGTTGTAATGGATTGTTGCCATAGCCATCTCATGTAAGGTGTGCCCTGCATGAGTTCTGAGAGTTGTTCTGGATTCAAAGGAACAATGTGATTTTCCATTCTTCTGTGCAGTGTCCCTTGTCCCCCTATTCAGAGGGCTAGCCACCGTGCTCAACACACTGTGTTAGTATGTGTGCTAGCAACAAAGCCCTTTATAGGTAGATTGGTTATCTGTCACTGGAGGACTTCTGCACCATCAAGGTATTATGCTGCATTCCAGAGTGCTGGGAGGTAGAATATGTCTCACTTGGAGTTAACTATATCCCACCTCAAAGTATTCCAGATGATCCATGTTAAACATAAAAAGCAACTATAGAGACTGCAAATCTAAGCTCTTATTTGTTTTGTTACTGAAGAGGCATTTTGACTGTTGACAGTCCAATGTTCTCATATACGCAAACGAGATGAAAGAAGTGAAATGATGAATTAGCTAATTACATATTATGAAGTTGGTTTTTTTTCATTGCGAACTTGCACACTGTGCACTGTGTGTGTTGTTGTTTTGACGTCACGTTTTAGTTCGTGGTGAGGTTATGGTACTTCAGTCTGGCCCTACTTTTCAACAAGGACCTCCGGCTTGGACACGCATTTCCAATGCATTTTACCGAGTTGAACGTCAAAAACTTCCCATCTCCCAGCACTCTTGAATGCAGCATTGGTGTGCTATCTTACTCTGACCTATGTAGCATAGCCTAGAGCTTAGCTGTGCTAAGAAACCCCGGGAATTTATGCACCTTAAGCCCTGACGTATGCAAAATTGTATCCCGCTCCTCCAAAAAAAGTGCATTATTATTATTATTATTATTATTATTATTATTATTATAATATTTTATCCCAACCCCCCCCCCTTGTCCCTTGTCCCTTACTCCAAAAGCTTTGATTGTATCATCTCGACAGAAGCACTTAATGTTTTATTTAAATATAATGAATTGAACAAGCTCCTATACAGCTGAATTGAGTCTGTGAGGGGTGTCCCCTGCGCCTAAGTAAATCATTATGACATGTAGAACTACATTTAAAGGTAGAGATCTATTTGAGAGACGTCAGAATGTGAACAGAGTGGTTTCAGACAAAGAAGCACTTTGTTTTAAAAAATATTAAACCACACTGGACAGTCCTCTACCAGGTGAAAAAGAAATGAAAAACTCTGAAGCACCTTCTGGAGTTAAGGCCAAAAAGAACGAATAATGCTGCCCAGCAAAAGATGGAAATGAATGGCAAGGTTTCCGGTAACTGCTGCCAGGCAGAGTTTCCGTCAGACTGGCCTTGCACATTCACACAAGAACTTTGCAGTGAAGCTGAAAAGACTCCTGATTTTCCACGTGAGGGATTACTAGGAATCCTTTCAGATTTTCTTATAAGTAAATTTCCAAAGTGTATTTTAATGTGACTGGTGATTAAGCCAGCTAGTGAAATAAAAGGGGTGTGGCAGCAAATCCTCAAAGGTCCCTCCATCCTTAGGTGGTGGTTGAGCAACTGTTGTCACGACAATAGCCCAACACTAAGAGCTGTTGCCCAGCAGAGCTCTGGTGTGTCACTTTAGACCAGCAGGAAGCACTTTCCTGCCCTCAAAGCTCCTCAGCTAAACAAGGCAGAGGTTTTATGGGTTGGATCACATGACAGAGGAGAGAGAGACCTCATGGCGGACCTTAATGTGCCGCTCTCAATCTGAGACTTCTAAGATACTGAATTGTTTTTATAGAGCACTTATGTTTATAGAGAATGAGATGTGTCCCCCAAAATAGGTTTCATCTGACAAAGAAAATACAAGTATTGACATAACAATTACTGGTAGCACAGCTGCAAATGAAAAAGCAGTAGACTGACAGATACAGCCTGAGAGATGCTGGCCATGAACATTGTAATCTCTAGAAACTTACTAAGAGAGGTTCAAATGAGCTCATTATGTTAAAAAAGGCAAGTCAACAAGAAGCACCTTATTTTCTTACTATGTTGATGACTTACACTCTATCGTGTGCCACATAATTGACATGGAAAAGTTCTTACAAAATGCCGTTTCTGAAGGAAAAAACCCTGACTATATATGTAAGTGTTAATGTAGTCGTGTCAGACATCCCCTCTGTTATGAACTCAACCATTACAGTGATACGCTGACAGCCGACCCAGCGATGACCGTAGGCCTACGCTCATCACACTGGGCCTTACCGCCGTCTCTTATACCAACACCAAATGAAATCAGAGGTTTGGACTCGTTAGCCGTTATTGGTAGGCATTAAGCATCCGATACAGAGAGCCGTAGGTGTTAATAGGTTAAGAGTAGGTAACAGCGTCGGGCTTAACACATGACTGTAATACACAGACACCAAGACTAGGCTAGAGAATATAGCTCCACTGGCCGAAATACTAAGTCTAGAATTACTAGGAGTCATATACTTAACTGCTTTCAACTTTTGACATTAGTACAAATGTGTATTGCAACAGTACATTGTTAGAAGATGGCTTTTCAGTGGCGAGCCAGAGTGTAATCTGTTATACGATGCCCTCTCTTGATTCGCTCGCCAGATAACACAAGCATACACGTAAACACACACATAATAATTGCACATACACACATAGAAGCATATGACACACAGACGACGCAAATGCACCACAGACAGGTATTCAGTTGCATCTGTTACCAGCAACATTCTCTCTGCTTTTGTGCTGAAGTGATTTTGTGCAGTTTCAGTTCCCAGTGGAGTGGTTGTCAGTCCATCAGAGATCATTTGGTAACACATTCTACTGACTCTAAAATCCCACATTCAAGTTTGCATGGACAGATTAATAACACACGTAAGAGGTGTCGGGTAGGCACACCACAACGGTCATCTCTACACAATACATTAACACAGAACACACACAAATACATAGATGTTAAAACCCTGAGTTACACAGTAGCTAGTATGGAAAAAAAAAAAAAAAAAGTCAACACAATACATGATGTAGTGTCCCGCTTTTGTCCTTGTCTGTTTTAGTTCGATAGATATTTGATCAGTGATTTTTATGCTTGTTATCCTAACCCCCCCTGCTATGACACTTTCTCGCCTGCCCTCCTCTCTACCCCACCGTTCAGTCACCTCTATCTCTGCCCTCCTCCCATCTCCCCTGTCCCTACTATAGTACATGCATTCAGTCATGCACACCCACGCATCTACAGTACACAGACACAACACACACTTGAAGGTCTAATTGACTGCCCTCCGATTCAGGCACTCATTACACACAAACGCACATTCATATTTTACACACAGGTTAACCATTCCTGTATTTCAGTTCTCTCTTTTCACCCCCCTCTCTGTCTCTCCTTAAGCCCTAGAACCGTTTCTATTGGCCGTTTTCTCTTTCTCTCTGGGCTGCCCCGCCCCTTAATCAACCCAACTAACAGTAAAGGTTATATTAACGTTGATAATCAGTTTCTGTATGTATCTAGCCAGAGTCTGGAAAAAAATCAGAAAAAAAATCAAAACTGTTTTATTCGATTGTGCAAATGTGTTTTTTCTTACTATTTTTAATGTTATTACATCTTCTAATCTAATCCTTCTACCATTGCTTCAGTTAGTACTGAAATACGCTTAGCCAACCTAGAGATTTGAACTGTAATGATTGCGATTTTCCTTACCTGTATTTTATATGGCATCTTTAGACCACTTCACCGTTTATTATGTACGTAAGTAAATATTGCCCGTTTTCGAATTGAAAATCGTCGTCTGCACTATGTTTGGTTTTCATAATATCCCTAATAACAATTTTGTGGTCAACGCATTATCAATCTAAGCTGATCTCTGCGCCCTTGCACAAAGCAGCAAAACATCTCTTGTGAACACCTGAGAACCAAAGTACACCTAGAAATCCCCTGTTCCCTCCCCTATAAAGCTCCAATAGCCCCCTCCCCTGTCCCCGATATTGACGGTTTGCCCCAAGTAACAAGTTTTCTGATGGATATGATTATATATGTATAATGACATTACAGCACGAGTGATTTTTCTGACAAGTCTGTGAGGATAACGATGTATTTTCACTGTGGTTGTCGTGGAGATGCAGACAGACAGGGAAAAAGAGAGGAAATGTGTTTGCGGACATTGAGTGAATGGGCGAGCCATCAAGTAGACGAGGGGTGTGAGATGTTGCCTCAATGTCAGAGGTCAGTTGTTGTTTTTGCTCGCGCTCGGATGCTAAGTTACTCCATTGACTGAATCGAGGCTGTGTGAACCACTGCACAAACATCAGATGTACACTTATACACAAGAAGGAATAACATCTGACATATACTTTCAGTCATGCTGGGTTTTGGTACCCTCTTTTATGTATTTTTTTTTTTTTATGTTTGTTGACTCCCCAGACTTGTAAAAAAACAACAAAAAAAGCGGCTGCATTTTCCTCAAAAACACAAATCTAAGCTCGGTCAGCTTTCAGTTGACTTTTACTTGTGCTGAAAAAATGTGTTCATAGTTAAAAGATGTGCTCATGTGTAATGTCAGCAAACTCCAAATGCACAGGATTGAAATGATTGTCAACACTAGAGCAAAGCCTTAAAAGGAAACCAGTCTTAGATCAAGTGTTGCGAGGAAAATTCACCCGCCGGAAAAATGAGTGTCCAGTGGAACAACGCCTGCCCAAATGAGAGCATCTTTGAAGAGCTAAACAATGTTAAGAGAACCAAAAGTCCCAGAATAGAAATGTATTATGTAGTTTTGTAGAAGTTGAACAGTATTAATGTCTGTTATACAGAATGTAGAAAGGAATCATCAGATCTGTGTTGTATCTTTTCTGATCTCTCTGCAGGATTCTCACAGCATTTTGTCCAGTTTGAATAAAGGTCCCTATTCTGTCTGTCTCTCTCTACACTGCCACTCCCCCCCTCAGCAGCCCCCAGGCTTCAGTATAACCCCATACCCTGTTTGAGTTCCACTGAAAGAGCTCAACATGATGATCATTGTGGACCATCCCTTGTCACGTTGGTCAGTAATGCCTTCAGCATCATGTGTACCGATGCACGTACTTCAATACCCAGGGCCACCCAAAACTACCTGTGCAGCGAAAAGGGTTAAAAATTTATCCATAATACTATTGTTATAGAAATATTATCATCATTATTGCTGTTATAATTATGGTTGGTATAATTTGTCATCATTGTTAGCATTATGGAAGCACCAGACTGTTTGTGGAAAGACGAGAAAAAGAAAGCTTTTTTTAATTTGTCTGGTTGTTGGTGGTCTGATCTCACAGAGGGAGGGGAGGAAAGGTTCAGAAAGAGACAAAGATGGCAGTCATGTTTGTACTGGTTGGGAAATGACTTACAGTGCTGAAATAAAATTTATTCTTTTAGTAAAAAAAAGGATTTCTTGTCTCGAGTGTCTTCATTTCAGGTTTACTGTAACTACTGGATTATCTGACAGTGGATTTAATTTTATTAATCCTTAACTAGTAATTTTCTTAGAGCCCTTAACCCATTTCAATGACTCCTTGAATTTAATGCATTTTATTTTATTATAGAATAGTTTTCTTGTACAACTGGATGTGGTCCAAAAATGTTTTGACGTTTGAAGAATATTAGTGGTTTTACACTAATCTTTGTGGTTGGAATATAATCAGGTAAATATTCAAAGATGTAACAATCTTTTCACCATCACTGTAAAGTTAAAAAGTGAAATGTGTTTTATTTGATAAGAGGCTTTATCTGTCACATACAGAAGTATGCACAGTGAAATGTACCTGCAGCCAGTAGTAAAATAGAAAGACTACACATGTAACTTACAAAAAAAACATATATATACATACACACATA
>JAQQZY010000027.1:7554796-7565268 GCA_030068375.1 Ostorhinchus rueppellii | reverse complement strand
CAAAAATTAGAACCTTATATGTATCATGATCATTACGATTCTTATGACAGCCCCAGCCTCATGCTATCATTTAGTTTTAGAAAGGTACCTTTCATTTATTTTTTTTTAAAAATGGCATTGTATTTAGATAAGCAATATTTTTCAATAAATGTTTTTCATATATTTGACTTTATAGCCCCTGTTCTGAATTATTTTAAAGATAAAAAAAAGTAGAAATGTATATGTAAAAATGTCAACTTAAGTGTAGTATGTACAAACACTTCACAAGTTACAGTATTGACTAATTTGACAACGTAAACCTTATAGGAACACAGTGACAACTGTCATTATCACTTGTCGCCAAGGAACGTGATAATATAGTTAAAAAATTATAACACTATATGGTATAAATCTATATCATGGGGATTTACATGATTTCAAATTCACTGCCCCTTACAGTAACACCGTTAGAGAAGTTGTTTTTTTGGATTGAGGAAAAAAAATAGATAAAATGTTTAACTAATAGCTTCTGTTCTGAATAATTTAACCCTAACATCTTTGAGGCTTTCACTGCTCTTAGGACAAATAAAATATCAAATGGATCACCTATGATTTCGGCTCATTTCGGGTGACATTTTTCATTATTTATTGCTACAGTAAGTAACAGATTTATTCAGTGGATGGAAAACTGCCAACACGTGAAGTCTCGTTCTGGGCGCGCTCCACAGACCTGTAAATCTCGAGATATTTACGCGTGCCATCAGTGTCCAGCAACGCAGCAACCACAAACCGCTCCGATAGGAAAGATGGCGAGGATGATATGCGGAGCCACCTGGGTTACATGAAGGCAGAAGGTAAATCTCGCTGCTTCGGTTTAATACCAGACAGAAAGCGAACGGGGTAACGCACGTCTTTATGGGACACTCCAGTCCGCGGGTGTGTGGGACCGTGTGTGGGACGGCGGATGTAGCAGCAGTCGGAATGAGAGGTCGAGAACCGCCAATTCTAGCTAGCTGTCAGCTAGCTTGTTAACACTGTGGGCTAGCAGACGTCCAAGGCAGGCTGCAGGTGAATACCAAATTGTCTGCTGAGCAAGAACAGCAGCCAGGCTTTACAGACGCTCATGTGTAATCAGTTGCTTTTACGTCAGTACTATTTTAATAGCTTCACCATAGTAGCCACCGTTGACTAGCTTTAAATTAGATGTTGCCCAGGTTAGCCTGTTAGCCGCATCTAAATTATAGAGATACGATCTAAATAAAAAATAACGATACTAGTCGTTTAATGATGCTCTGTTGACTTGTTCATGTGTGTCGGCGTTGAGGCGGGTTGATCCTGTCCTGCAGCTAATAGTACGTGATTTTTTTGTTCTCCAGGTACTGGTTTTGCACTGGAGACCATCCTCAAGGACAGGAAGCCTGTGAGAAGTAGCCTTCATCATTTTCTGAGGATTATTGCCTCCTCTGTTTTTCTCTCCCTTTCGTTATGACATTTCTTCACTTATGTTCTGATTAAATATGTGCCACCTAATGCGCCAGAAAACGTGGATGCTCTCTGTACCATACATTTATTTATCCAGAAGAACGGGGGCTGTGGGATGAGGTAGTAGTTTGTATAGTTTTAGGATCACACCAGATCTGGGAGATAACTATACAGCCTACTGTCTTTCTCACGGCAACCAAACCATCACCTACATTACTGAGACTGCCAGCCTATAACCATCTTGCCTTCTGTTGCCACGGTGACTGAAGTCTCTGTTGCCATTGGTGACCAACAGTGCTTAAAAATTATATTAAGCGCTAAAAAGACATTGGATCCATTCCACTGACCGTGGTCTCTATCTGTATGCAACTCTACACTGTTCCTGGTTAGTAACAAGTTGGAAACCCAAGCTTTTAAACACAGCATTATTTAATTGTACATTACACATTAACACAAGACCTCCTGCAGCACTGACCCTGACGCATGCTGCAATCATTCAATCCATTTACGCCCATTTTCTTCACCACAGATACCCTGCTTCATTCAAGTACAAATTACACACTTACAAACATACACAGCAATTGTTTAATATCCCATGCTCATTTATTAATGCATGGAATTGATTTTTGCACAGAAGTCTAAACTATTCCAGAATGTATGAAATTTGGTTCCTGTGTAGATGGCAGATCTATGAGAAATCTGATGTGTTTTCATGGTGTGCTGCGACAGATGTGTTTGTAGCTTTGTTGTGGTGAGGTAGTAAGTTGTGTTGTTGTGGGGTGTGGGATATTGCAGCCCCTATTTTGGAGATGCAACTATACAACTTACTGCCTTCCACAATATGGCAGAAAAATGTCTTTTGTTCCAGCTCAAAGGGTGTGTACATGTTTCTCCCTCTTTCATTGTCCTCACTTTTATTTTGCAAGTAAATGACTAAGTGCGTGAATGGATAGTGTTCAGGTTGTATGTTTTTTTTATTTTTTGTTTTTTATGAATGAACAGTATAATAAATAAAATACATGTGTATTAACTGACTAGATGTTTTTGTTAAATTAACTGACTCATGTCAAGTCAAAGCAATTCATTTCCCTACACAGTTCCATTAATTTAGTTAATTCACAAATAAACTACTGAAGACGCTTTGGAAATAGGTTTTCCTGTCAAAGCCTCCTAGTGGTTGAATGTTGTAACTCGGACACTTAAGTAGCTGATATTAAAATACAGTTACCAACAATTTCAGGTGTATAGAACAGCATTTTCAATTTACAGGGCATTTAAAACTAACCCCCCCCCCCAAAAAAAAATCCAAAGCTAAACCTAAAATCTACAGCCAATTACAATCTTAACTTATTAAATTATATGTATATATATAAATGTATGAATCAGGAAATTAGCTAAACAAATGCAATGCAATATGCACAATGTAAATGAAAATAATTGTCACTCATTCTGTAGTTTTGTCAAATTAATGAATACCTACAAAACTCTTAACATGTAAGGCCAAACCGTTAGCATCAAATGTCGCCTGAGCTGACCTTGGAGAGTTACTGTGATTGGCATCCAGTATGTAGTCTGCATATTACACACATATGTACGTAAACGCCACATTGGTCGCCTCTGGCCGTTGCTGTGATACGTCAAAGCCTCCGCCATTCTGGACCGGGCAAGACTGTCCAGTCAACGGCAATAAACTGGGCTCAGCTGATTTTTCCACATCGAAAATACTATAATGTGAATGTTTCACAATGAAGATTTTAGGATAAAGTTTTTAAATTCCCCCTCGTATCGTAAACACACTTGCAAACCGTTATATGTGGAGATTGTAACGTTCCCCGTTTACTTGTACAGTATGTGCTTACCGGCTGGTTTTGACCGGTCCAATATGGCGGGTATGTTGGCGTGTGATCCAGCGGCCAATACGGTATCTACAGGAGGGGGCGTTCCCAAAATCCTCTGTCTATTGGTTAAAATAGACCCCACATGGGAGGGAATAAATTGAATTTCCGCTGTGTGATCTGCAACCACACCGCGATCAACGAAAATTTAAGACACAGACCTCTCACACTGTGTAATATCTAACGTCTCATCGTGGCAGTCATTTATACATCCTTCTTACCTGTTTATTTCCTGAAATCAACATTTTGCTCTTCAAGAAACAATGTCATATGTTAGAGGTGGACTTCAACACTGATGATATTGGTGAATATTGGGGAAGCACATTAAGGTGGACTAGGCTGTAGAATGGAGGGCGTCGCTAATGTGTAGTCCAATACATTCATTCTGTACAAATTCAAAAACACAGAGACTTTTTATGAGATTTCCATCAAAAAGACAATCGTTTTAGAACTTGTCTTGTCAAAATGTGTAGTTACATTATTACCTGTAATTTCAATGGTGTTGGCTAAATTGAAAGACATAATTTGCAAGATGGATTCAAAATGAAAGAGTATAAGGGTATTAATAGAGGAGAAGTTATTCAGATTTTGATAACAAAATATACATGTATTTTCAAGATCTAAATATTTCGAACGGGTGTCAAACATACAGCCCGTGGGTGAATATCTGACCGCCAAATGGTACAGTTCAACCCCTAAGATGAGGCACAAAATAGTTAAAGTTTCTCTCTCTCTCTTTTTTTTTTAAATTTCATGTGTTAGTTGTTCGCATATTTTAAAGGATTTATATATGTATATATATAAAACGTAATTTTACTTATTTTACTGAAATCATAGAGAAATGTTTGGAGTTCACGTTATTCATAAGTTAGTATGTTATCATTTTACTGGTCTGGCTCAGTGGGATCATAATATTCTGTATGTGGTCCGTGAACTCAAACGATTTTGACACCTGATTTAGAACAATACAGGTTGGTTGGATATATGTTACACGAGTGAGTCCTCTGTTACATATACGACCTTGGATGTGACGTCACAGCTGCGCGTCTGCATCAACATGGCGAACATTCGATGTGTCAAGGTGAGGAAATTACACCAAATAACCTGTCCCTGCTCCAAACCGAGCCTCATGTGTGCTTCAGACTGATAGGAGAGGGTGTGGGGATTTGATGGCAGCTCGTGTTGGGGGTAGTTAGGACTGTTTTCATCCCAGGGGCTTGTTTTTGTGTGTAGTTCAGAAGTTTCATTGTGTAGCTAGCATTACAAAAGCTGTGTAGTCCGCACCACACAGCGCCCTCAGCACGAGAGTTGGATAAAGATGGATACTGACAGTGGACAAGGAAAGAGGAGGTGACTTTGCTCCATCTGACTTTAGCTTTGGGGCTAAGCTCCGGAGTATGAAGCCATGTAAGCGGTTTAAGAAAAACAGAGGCAGGTGGAGTTTCTTGTTAAAATGCACCTGCTTTTCTGGATAATTTACAGACTTATTTTGCACACAGCTGGTTGTTTTTCTGCTCTGAGCAGATTTTCATTCATGCAATGTATTAGTTTCTCTGTTTCTTATTATTGCACTGCCCAGTCAATAGTTATTTTCCTTCTATTGGGCACTGCACTGATTAATATGTTTCAACTGCTTCTTTTTTCTTAAACCAGGGGTGTCAGACTTATTTTAGTTCAGGGGCCACATAGACCCCAATTTGATCTCAAGCAGACCAGACCTGTAAAATAATAGCATGACAATCTGTGTGTAATTACTTAAAAGTTTCTCTTTGTAAATTGGTAAATACATTATATTATAACAATTTTATCCCTGAGCCTCTTATTTATGGCTGCACATTAGAACTTACAGATCACTGTGGATCTACAAAGGCAGTAACATTTATTATTTACTTAACTTTTGTTTAACCAGATAAGAACCATTGAGATCAAGATTTAATTTACAAGGGCGGTTTAGCCAAGAGTTCACCAACACTCATCATACTGGACTGGTTTAGTTTCAAAAATTAGCTAAACCAGTCCAGCTGAACTGAGAAGAACTACCAAGAAGAATGATAACCTACACAGACATATTAACTGGATCATTGTTGAACTGAACCTCTATGTCAAAGTGTAAATAAATCAATGAACTGTAAACTCATATGTGAATTAATCAAATGTGGAGCTTCAGTCTAACCTTAAAAATGTCAGTTTCAAGAAGGTGGTTGAAGCCAGCCCCACCACCATTAGAAGATTGATACAAGACTATCTTGCAAATTTTTAAAATTGACTTACTCTATCAGAATCCAGAGCGATGAATTTTACCATATTTGGGACAAATGGATTAAGTTTGTATCCTCGAGCCACCCAGAATTTCTATCACTCCTCTAAAGATTATTATTATTATTGTTGTTACTATTTCTTTTTTAGTCTCCCTGTCTTTATTCTTTGCTTAGGTTTTACTTTTGTATAAACGTGTATATTGTCAAAAAAAAAAAAAAAACCCAGAATGCTGTAATTGTCCTTTTTTAAGTGAGAAATGCCAAAGTGAGAATCCTACCATCAGCCATTAACCACTCATTCTGTTGTGTCAGTGTTGATTATCTGTTGTTTGAACCACTGTCCTGTCCTTGTGTGTTGTGCAGGGTATGGTGGGCCTGGTGACGGGCGGTGCGTCTGGACTGGGCCGGGCCACAGTGGAGCGTCTGGTGCAGAACGGAGCATCTGCTGTGATCCTGGACCTCCCCTCGTCTGATGGACCAGCGCTGGCAGCCAGTCTGGGGGACCGCTGTGCCTTTGCTCCTGCAGATGTAAGTCCAAAACCTCCTGCAAAGAGGGTTCATGTATTTATTTTACCATTAGCTAAACCACAGTTACAGCTGTTCCTCCTGAGGTTCACACAAAAAGGAGTCAGATCGCACATTTTGGACGATAACTAACAATAAATGGAGACAAACATAAGTGCAATATTTAGTTTATTTGCCAGTTAATATCACAAAAACAATTTAATAATATCAACACAAGGTTGGCAACAACAATTTCATTTTCCTCACCCTTTTACCTGTAATCTTAGTGCCAAGCCATTTTTATTTTTTTATTATTTATTTTTTTATTTTTATCAAGTTGTGTGTGTATGTGCCTGTGTGCTTGTGTGCGTGTGATTTTAATTGCAGGTACGTGTGTTTGTGTGGAGGGATGGGTCGTTTTAAGGGATGGGAGGGATGTGCTTTTAGTATTATTGTTATTATTGTCATAAATATCATTACTATTATTTGTTTTGTTTTTTCTTTTTTTTTTTCGTGTGAAGCACTTTGGGTAGCAAATTTTTGTTTGAAAAGTACTATATAAATAAAGATTGATTGATTGATATAAATACCTAATTGACTCTTAGTACAGTGATACTAAGTTGTGCTTTACAATTTATCATGGGTTGTAGTCGTCTCACTCACCACTGTAAACTGTATATTAAAGCTGAAGGGCCTTCGTTTAGTTCCCGAAGGTTCGCCCACCAGTTGTCCTGATCTATAAGGCTCTTCTTGGGTTGGTTTTGTCATATTTACCTTCTCTTCTTCAGAGAACCAATAGCCTTTATACTCTACAGACAGGTGATATTTATTACCTGAATATTCCCAGGGCTCGAACTGAAAAGGGAAAGCAAGCCTTCAGTTTTGCCACCCCCTCTGAATTGAATTGAATAGAATAGAATAGAATAGAATAGAATAGAATAGAATAGAATAGAATAGAATAGAATAGACTTTATTTGCCATTTGCACATATACATTGCAGTATAGGTACATCAGAATTCTTGTGTGTTTCCCAGAGTCACAGAGTTAGAAAAGAGAAAAAGACATGAACAAAAGCAACAAAACACAATATAGATGCAGGTACAACATAAACACAGCTAAAACACATAAAAAAAAACAGTTATTACACAGACGAACACAGATACTCATTGAGGAATGGAGTACTACTACTAATAAAAATAAGAGCACTGGAAAGTAGAAAAAACAAGTTATTGCACATTTCAATAAAAAGTAATAGGAGGCGCAGAGCAGGTTATTGCACATTCAGTTAAAATACTGAGAGCTGAGAGGTAGTGCCTGGAATAGTACTCTTTAATACTCTTCAGTCGAAACTAAAAATACCAGAACTCATCACACTTCAAGCTTTTCATACTATATTACTGACGAGACTGTGAAAATCTTTTGCGCACTGCCTGTGTTTTTAATTTGTTTGCTGACCTCAACCAGATCTTGCAGTTTAAAAAGTCGTTTGTGACCTAAATTACACTACACTTAAAATGTTTAAACTGTTGATATTATTTTGTGTCATTCCTAAATTTCCTGTTTTTCCTCATAGCGTGTGCTGCTTGACCTCTTGGCCAGGTCGCCCTTGTAAAAGGGATATCGATCTCAATGGGATTTTATTTGGTTAAATAAAATATCAGGTCACAGTGTTTACTCAATGAAATTGATTTGTTATTGAATCCTTGCATCATTGTACAGTTCATTTTTTATAAATATGACACAGCACATCATTATCATCATGGCTATGGCTATATGGCAGCTGTGGCTCAGGTAGTAGAGCGGTTGTCTAATATCTGATAGGTTGGCAGTTCAAATCCTGCTCTCTCCAGCCGTTGTGTCCTTGGGCAAGAGACTTTACCTTCCTTGCCTCCAGTGTCACTGGCATATGAATGTTTGGGGGTGGTCAGAGGAACCGTAGGCGCAAAATGGCAGCCACGCTTCTGTCAGTTTGCCCCAGGGCAGCTGTGGCTACAAATGTTGTTTACCACCACCAGAGGGAGAATGTGAGAGCGAATGAATAATGGATCAACAATGTAAAGGGCTTTGGGTGACTTGAAAAGCGCTATAAAAATCTAATCCATTATTATTATCATTGAGTGACACACTGACTGTCATAAAAATAAGTTACATGAAATACAATTTTTTATTACATACACTTGACAAATAAGTTATTTCCTCATGTTTATTTTGTTTAAGGGTCATGTGATACTTTTAATTTCTAAAAATTAAAAATGTCCTTATGACAGAAGTGCTGCCTCTTTTACCCATAAGCTCCTTGTGTTCTTTGTTTTTCTGGCAGGTCTGAGTCTTTCTGTTGTTCTGATTTACCCTGTCCTAGGTCACATTCATTCTCACATGTGTTTATTTGTGTTGCGTTCATGTACTTTTCCTGCCTCCATCTGTGCTGTGCAATAAGAAAACAACGCTTTGTACAAAAAAACAAGAATAAGCTTTGGAAACAGTCACAAGACCACCTGTGATCTTCTCTAGAAATTGTTTTTTTTTAATATTCTGATATTTATTTTATGTTAATTTAAGTTACCTTATATTGATAAAACCGGGATTTTATCATTCATTTAAATACAACTCATGTTTTTATTATATTTGTAAAGCAAACTTTTTATCATTTGGCAGATTTTTGCTTCATATTTACACAAAGAGAAACTAAAGGCAAACCACAAACTGATAAATTGTTGACTATTAAGTTAATTGTCAACTATTTTAATAATCATTAACTGGTTTGAGTGTCTGTTTTAAGACAGAAGAGTCTTAATTCTTTGATTCCGATGCTTGTTTGTTTTTTTCTTCCTGTCGTCTGTGACAGTAAACTGAATGTGTTTGGGTTGTGGACCAAAACAAAACATCTCAAAATGTCCCCTTGGTTTGAAGAACCGTGTTTGACCATTTTCTCACCTTTTATAGACCGAACTATCAATCTGGAGAATAAATGACTAAGGAATTAACAGTGACAATATAACATGTTGCAGCTCATCAGAAGCAAATGAATGATAGAAATGTCGTTCTGTTGTGATGGGATTCTATACCATTATTTCGCACGATTATTTCACTTAAAGGTTTGTTGCTGCACCTGTCAGCATTAAAACACATTTCAGCTTCCAGTGTGGTTCTATGTGCACTAATGTCTGCTGCTCCTCACCTTCTTATGCTTATATTTTTTAACTATCAAGAATCATAACTCATTCATCACCTACATTAAGCCAGGATAAAATGGATCAGTGTTTTGACACTTTTGATAAAAAGATGCAATATACTGTTTTCTCAGTAGATGGCGCTCATACATCAAGCATCGTT
Organism: Ostorhinchus rueppellii; assembly: GCA_030068375.1. Taxonomy (NCBI): domain Eukaryota; kingdom Metazoa; phylum Chordata; class Actinopteri; order Kurtiformes; family Apogonidae; genus Ostorhinchus; species Ostorhinchus rueppellii. The sequence goes on along the minus strand of JAQQZY010000027.1, from coordinate 7,555,817 downwards.
TGGTGGGACAATTGAATAATTTAACCCATAAGGACCCACTGTGACATTTGTGTCACTTCCAAAATGAATGTTTCTCTTTATTTAACCGTCCTTAAGTGCTTTATCACCATTTATTGTAATTGTGTCTTCTGTATATTGTTTTTTTTTTTTTTGTTCAGTGAAAATCAGGTATTTTTCAACATTAAATTTACTAATCCTGTAGATATTCATAAAAGCTCAGAGAAAAGAAGGATAACATTTGGGTCTTTAAGGATGAAAGCTGAAGTTACACATACATTGTTGCTTTTATTAATAGATTACAAATGAATGTTTGTCTTTATTTCAGACACATAAAAACACAATACAAACACAAATAAAAGCAAATGTCTGTAGCAAAGAATCATCAGAAAAATAAATGAAGATTTTTTATATCATTACACAATAAAAAATACTTAACACTATTTAAGTGTTATTTATACTTATTAGATCTCCCCATTTTCCTCTAAATCATATATAACAAATATCTCAGCCTCCTGACATTACTCTAAACTACAGTAATATAATCATCAGCCCACTAAAACAATGATAATCCCACCAGAGGAAGTGAAAAACCAAACAGAAAAAAAGAAATGTATTCTCACTTAAGATGGAATACATACAGCGATAAAATATATATATTCTAATCCTTTATTTAATCTGAAGTAGAATCATCACTAGTGAAAATACTCATTATTTGTAAAAGCCCTGAATTCAAAATATGTGAAGAAGTGTTATTGTTGAGATGTACTGTAAAGTAGTCGTGTAATTTAATTAGTTATTGAGTATTGTAGACCTCCTTTTCCCAAATGAAGGGCCCAAATTTGATTGCAGGCCTGTTTTTATTGCATAACCCTATATATGTGAAATTATTACGATAGACTGAGTACTTTCTAGAAATGAGATTTTTTTAAAAAGTGTTCTTGGAAGTGTCTGCGTGGGTTTTCTCCGGGTACTCCGGTTTCCTCCCACAATCCAAAGACATGCACTGATAGGTTAATCGGCT
>JAQQZY010000027.1:7483367-7496292 GCA_030068375.1 Ostorhinchus rueppellii | reverse complement strand
AAATGTACATAAACCAACATATATGTGGAATAACACACCATCATATATACTGAAAACATGAGCTAAGCAGCACTTTTCTCATTTATTTTCTGATTCCTTTATATTAAACTATATAAGATTTACACACATTGCACATTTAATGTCTGAAGCAGATATCTTCTAAGGGAAATTGTACAGCAGTGTAACAAAGTGTTTTTTGAGAGAGAGAGAAATGCTGGATAAATGAATTGTGAAACTCAAAATTAATCGTTTGAATAATCGTGATTTCAATGTTGACCAAAATAATTGTGATATTGATTTTTTCCATAATTGAGCAGCCCAAGTGGGGTAACAAGCAAAGTGTTAAGCTACAAAATGTCTGACAAATTGACAGTTTTGTGCTTATGTTTTGATGCAATGAAGTCCCCATATGAGGTATTCCTACTAATTCTAGATGTTAGATTTAATTTTTAATGGCATGAGTAAAACAAGTCAAAATGATGTATTTCAGGAAGAAAAGGATTTGATGGTAAAGCAAAACAAACAAAAAACAAAACAAGACATTTTGGTGTTTTGGTATCATGTCTTAGTCTGGGGTTTGATTTCTTGTTCATTGCCAAAAACAGTGTGATACTGTATCTACAATGCAGTTTATATCTCAGTGTGTATTTTTGTCTATTTGTGATATCCCTGGTTGGACTGTAATGCAGACACTCAATCCCTCACATACACATCTGCTCACACAGGTTTCATTCTAATTCAGGGGTGTCAAAGTCATTTTCATTCAGTCCAGTTTTATCTGCAGTGGGCCGGACCAGTAAAATAATAATATAATAGCCTATAAATAATGACAATTCCGAATTTTTTAATGCAAAAAATAACATGAAATTATAAAAACATTTACATTTTGCAAACTATCCAAACAAAAAAAGATATGAATAACCTGAAAAAAATGAAATTTCTGAAGAAAAATAATGACAATTAATAATAACAATTAGAAGAAAATTTGCTCAATATTCTGCCTCAACTTATGAGTCATACATGTGCATTATAGAGCAAATCTACCAAGGCACAAAACAGGCAGAATATTGCTAAAAGTGCACTGAATTTTCTTTAGACATTTCAGTTTATTCATATTTTTTCAGGTTATTGATGTTTTATCATTAAAGGATGTCAGAATTTACATTACGTTAATTCTGTTACGTCTATTACGTTACGTCACTTTAAGAGAAAAAAAAACGCTATTACCATTATTTATGTGTATAATGTCATCTAAGAAGAAAATTTGGAGTCATTACTTCTAGGTTATGCTGTTATTATCGAGTTCGATGCCCTTCACTATTAATATCTCCTGCATTTTGCTAATTCATCCCATGGGCCAGATTGGAACCTTTGGCGGGCCGGTTTTGGCCCCCGGGCCGCATGTTTGACACCTGTGTTCTAAATCTTCATTGTATCTCTTCTCTTTCATTGCTATTTTGCGGTTATTAATTATTCTTCCTCCCTTTTCTGTCAGCATGAGGATGAATGCTGTGTCGTTATAATTTCATCTTTATGATCAAATAGGATATTACATCATTAGCAAGATCATCTGTGTCCATTCAGCTCTAATTTCCTCCATATCTCTTTCAATCGATCCATCCTCCTTCCATCTGTTATCAATTCTGTTTGAGTCACCTCTTTCTTTTAGTTTCTCTTCTTTTCATTTATACTTCTTCTTTGATTTCAGGCCGACTCCAAAAGTGGAATGGAAGAAGAAGGACAGTAAACTTGAGGAAACGAGTGGGCAAGTGGATAACCACGGGCGCTGGTTGTATTTCGATAGCATAACCCAGAATGACGACGGAGAATATGAGTGTCGAGCCTTCAACAGCCACGGGTCGATCTCACACTCCTTCAGTGTCACCGTGGAAGGTAGGTCGGAGTTTCAGAAGAGCTGGGTTTGAGGACTGGTCTCCCACCACTTCCATATCTCACACATTATGGAAATAATAATGGATAAATAATCTGCCCAATACAAACTGGATGTGCTATGGGTACAATTCCAACAGTAGTCAGTGAGATTGAACATAATATTGTAGGAAGTTGAAAAAACTCACAAGAAAAACTCAGATGAAGCTCATGGAAAACAGTTATTATTATTAGACGTGTCACCTCTTTTGGTCTTATTTATTTGTATAATTCATAATTCATCTCTAGTGTAAACATTTATAAGATAAGATACCCAGGCATATTATTCTCATTTGTCCTGATTTGTCTTCTTTTTCTTTTTTTGCATTGTTATAATTGCTATTCATGAAACTTAATAACATTTTGTGACAAAAAAAAGATAAGATAAGCCCAATTATTATTAATAGTAAAGCAAATTAACAAGATAGAATCAACAACAGTTAAAACAATTAAAAACAGAAAATGAGACTTAGTATAGTTGGTAAACAACTGAATAAATACAATATAAGTTAAATAAACTAAAATAGAACCCAAGCAGAATTATCAGTGGAAATTATGATATGATCATGATATTGTACTGCCGCACATGATGTTTTAAAGTAATAACTGAAAGTAATATGAAGTAAATTTGTAATTCATCTCTAGTGTAAACGTTAACACAGGAAGATAAGACAAGACAAGACAAGACAAATGAGACTAATACTTGTGTGCAAACGAGTGCTTTAATAAGTTTTTGTTGTGTAGCGTCGCCCTATTGGGTGAAGGAGCCCCAGAACCTGCTGTATTCTCCGGGGGAAAATGTGCGACTCGACTGCCAGGCTGAAGGCATCCCCACCCCCATTGTCACCTGGAGCATGAATGGTCAGCCCATCACAGGTACTGTAGAAGCTTTCTGTGCTTTATTAATGTGTAAACCGTACAGCACCAGTGTTGGAAAATGTAAGCTTATGGTGATTCAGTTTGGTTTAGGGAAAATGCTGCTCTTAATAAATCTAAGCAGCAACAAAGACTGTGCTAAAAGTACAATTTGTAGATCATTTAAAGGCTCAGTGTAGAGTAATGACTGCCACTAGACACCTCTCAGTCAGTAACATCACAAAATAATGGATTAGATGGTACTGAGGAAACACAGGATGATGGGAGTTGTTGTTTTTACCACCATCAGGCAGAAATTACTAATCACATTGAATCTGGTAATGTATATTCAGTTTATATTATTTCTAGTGCTGCCAATCAATTCAAATTTTTATTCAGATTAATCACAGGGTTGCTGTGGATTAATTTCAATGAATCACAATTAACTCATTCACTGCCAGGTGTTTTAGAGCATTTTGACTGATTTTTCAAGACTCACAGAATATCGAGTTCTAGGACTACATAAACATGGCACCCATCAAAATAAAGTGTAAAGTCTCTTCTTTCATGTGGAAAAAAAATTTTGTTTCCAGCTTTTTCTGTTCTCAGGTTATTAACCTTAGTACACAGGGTGGTTTCGCCCAAAACGCCTGAATGCTAAATACTTCCTCAAAGTTGCGCCAGGAATCCTAGCAACCCCCCCCACTAAAAACTGATTGACGCCAAAACACTTCATTGGCAGTGAATGAGTTAAAAGTAATTCATTTTGAATCTATATTAATTGCATTTCATTTTGCATGAGAAAACAGACTTTAAGAAATATGTGCACTTAACGTGTTTTCCGCAAGCTGAACGATGCCCTACCCGAAGTGTTGGCAGATGATGTATGCTTCACATTAATGAGACATTTTAACATGGAAATGCCTCGGTGAAAAGAAAACTCATTCCAGCAGAGTGTGCATAATACTTTTTGTTGGTCGACTGTTCCGTCTTGGTTTTTTGTTTTTGTTTTTTTGGGGGGGGTTATAATAACTCTTGAATTTACTCTGACCTGCAAGGAACATCTACATGATCAGTACATGAAATATACGAAAAATCGAAGACTTAGAGAGCAACCATCGGTCATATTAATACCGATATCGAGAGACTGAACTTAGTAAATGCATGGTTCCTGTTTTTAGCTTCATTTTCGTTATGCAGTGTGGTACTGTGCTTCAACATGATTGTAAGGCTATTGAATTCCAAAATTACTAATATTTCCCAAAGTATTGGTCCTATCAACTTGCTGAGATATTTAATGTGAACATAGGACTATTCCTCAACTGCAGGTACAAAACTGGCCCGTTAAAAATGTCTCAATTTCTCAGAACCATGCAGACACACACACACACACACACACACACACACACACACACACATGCTCTGAGACCTTCCATTATTATGATATAAATGGTGATAAATCAGTGGGTAGAAGTGAAATGGATTCAGTTGAATTACTTTTGTTCTTTAGGGGTTAAACATGGTCAGAATCATATTTTATTACTGAAACATAGCATATTTTACCTCTGAGATTATCATTAGTGCTGTACCTTCTGTCTCTTTCTAATGTCTATATTTTCTCCTAAAATGATCCCATGCTTTTACCGAAACTTATCTCTTGGTCCCCCTTTAATTTAAGCGTGTCATTAGATTATGAAGCTTAATGACTGCAAATAGAGTTCAGGGAAGAGGGAAAGAGAAGCAATAATTTCCTGGCTCGAAGCGAGTCACTATAACAGAAAGCCTCTTAAGCTTAGGTGAATTTGCCAGGCTACATTTATCGAGATGGACCGGCCAAGATCCTCATCTGACTTAAGTGTGCTTTGTTAAAGACAGGAAGCAAAAGAGGAGACACAAAATCACTTCATTTGAGTTCTACAGTGAAAATACCCCTGCAACTAGAACAGTAATGAAGTGTGGAAAAACTGCAGAAAAAGAGACAGATGAGTTCACGGCGTGTAACAGCTGCTCTGAGGACAAACACCTCTTTGTCTTCTGCTTGTAAAGGGGCTTCTAAGTTTGACAAATATCACCAGGATGTTCTCATGAAGGAATTTTCTGTCCCATAGTTCTCTTTTGTAACCTTCTGTCCTTCTCTTCTTGTTCTTTCTTACCCTCATCCATCACCCTCCTCACCTCCCCCGTTCTGCAGAGGTTGATGAGGAGCCTCGTCGGAGTGTGTCAGGTGGTGTGTTGAAACTGATGGAGGTGAAATTTGGTGACACTGCTGTGTATCAGTGTGAGGCCACCAACAAACACGGCTCCATCCTTACAAACACCTTCCTCCATGTTATCGGTATGTTGCTCAGCACATGTACAGTAAAAAGGCCTTTTGTTTTTAACATGTAACTGACCCTTTGCTAAGCCCAGCCCCCTTAGTTACTGTTGCTATGCCTGTCTAACTTTGGCTTTGGGTATTACTGATGTTCTATACCACAGATTTTCATTCTGATCTGATACCAAGTAACATTCAGGCTGGTATCAGCGATACCCATCCGATACCGATACTTTGTACAAATACACTTAATATCTAAAAAATCTAGGAAAAAAAGAGTAGATTTCAACTGATGACTGCATAAAGAATACAAGACATGAGAGTAATTATTGTTTAAATATTAAGAACTGTTATAAAAATGAAAATTTGCATATTAATTTTTTTTCACATATATTTTTATTGAGTGTTATGAACCAAAATGACAAATAAAGTAGGTATGATACACTTTAAAAAAAACAACCAAAAAAACCCCCAAATGAACAGATGATGAAAATAACACATAGGGCAGTTCAAATAATATAACTTAAAACACAAAAATACTGATAGAAATAAAAATGTGCAAACTTATATAGATAACATACACAGATATAAAAAAAAAGAAAAAAAGGATTAAAAATAAATAGATAAATAAATATATAAGTAAGTGAATAAATACAATAACACAAATATACATTAAAATAAATATCATAAAATTAAAGATTAATTAAAGATACAGACTATTAAAGATATAGAGGATGTATTTCAAAGGTGAAAAGATACATCTTAGTGGCATTAATGGCCATCATATACAAAAAAAGAAATAGTCCGGGCATGCTCCATGAAATGGTCAAATTGTGCGTTAGTCATCGAAAGACTGGATAGAGGTAAAAAAGGAAAGAAAGCGACCCCAGGTTTTGTTGAAGCAATCAAACTGTTTCTTCAAACTGAATTTGAAAATGTACATATTAATTCACGTTACATGAATGTTAATATAAAACATGAAAATACTGAACATGCAACACTTCAACAAAAGCATCAGACATCGACACTTTCCCTAATTCACAAGTTTTTGTTAAGGAAAAATATCATATTAACTGTTTTCCTCTTTAGTCTGTTCCATTTTTTGCTCAGAACAGACTGAATGACTGAGAAGTGTGCCGCAGTACACACCCAGGCGGAACAACAAGTAGTTCCCACCAGTCATGTATCATTTGGACAAGAACCCAATAATTTGGCTACTTTCCACTGTGTTCCCATTAAACATTACCTCAAATGACCGAAGTATCAAAAGTATCCATAATTTGATTTGTGAATTGATTCTAAAGTGTAAAGATCTGATTTCAAAGATATTAATATTTTAGTATCACTCCGCACATCACTACTGGGTATGTCGCTCTATGACTCTATCACTGTTATCAGAGTTATTTAAAAGAAAATAATTAGGAAGTTTTGTGATAACTGTTAAAGAAATACCAGAGAGAAGTTCACAGATAGGATCAAAGGAACTATCTTCATAATATGGTGTTAATTTCACCATTAAAATCTTTAAAGTAAGCTACTAACTAGCTTGTTTAGCATTTAGCTGTTAGCTAACAAAAACAGTTCAACTTTTTATTTTAAACATTAAAGTCCTAAACAGTCACTGGCAATCGTGGTTGATAACTTCTGAGCCACCAGTTCTATCTCATTACCTATACAGTTAAATAATTAAGGTAAAATACAGTTTCTCAGCTTTTCAGTACCAAATATGACCCATTTGGACATTCACAGGCTCCGTAGGCAATGTGGAAACACTGTCATCTTCTACAACACTGATTTACCATAAAAAATAAAAAAACATGTAGTTTGATAAATGCAAATGGTTATAGATGTTTCTACAAAAAGCCACTTTACCTCAATATTCTCTGTTTTGATATAACATTTGGATTTATTTTGAGATTTTAAGAAGATCTACATAGTCAATGAATTAAATAGGCTTATCGGAAAATATGTGGAAAAATACTGCAAAATGCAGGAGATAATATCATAAATCATGGTAAATCCCTTTGTAAGGGTTATGTGTAAAGAAAAATAATTTGGAAGTCACTACAAAAATAGTAGTTCTTTAAGGGTGAATGTAAGCTATTCATGTTAAATTTAAGTTTGGCTGTTGTGCTCATTTTAGTCTGAATACTGTACACCATATAAAAGAAACACCAATATCACCGGTTTCATACACATTTTCCTTTTTTTGTTAACACTGTGTTTCAATTTAACTTACAATAGTTAGCACTTGAAGGAGTTTTTGTGGATATTTATTAAGCCCAGATTATGAAATTGGCTTTGAAATGCAAATTACAATCCTTTCTGTCTACGTATCCAATGTTTCATAACTATTATCATAGAAATTCAACATTATTTCCCCAAGAATACCTCGTTAATTTCTTATTGATCATTAGGTTAGCTTTATATAATGTCATAAGGTGATGGAAAATCATTTGCAAGTTCTCAAACATCCTTTAAATATAAACAGACACATTATGTTTGTCTCTGTTAATGTGCATCCACGGTCAGTCATAAACCTCCTAATTTTTTATAAGTATGTAATCATTAACAGGTAGCTGACGGTGGCTTTTTGCTTCACAAACGTCATGACCCCCTCCTTTAAACTAAATTATATGCTGTTGAAATAATAACTTCCAACACATAATATGAACATTCATAAAAAATACAAATCAATTGTTGACGTCAGTGTGTCCTCACAAGCAGTTTGAGTTGCATTATATTAAATTACATGGTGATAAAAATAGTGGAGTAATGTTTTGAGATCATAAATAGCACGCATTCATCATAGGTGCACATGGAGCAACTGAATGTATTAATGTTTATATCTATGAGCTCCATTCATAATTGATCTGACAATTTAACAGGAAGAAACTGGAGTTTTTGGAACGGTCTTATCAAAGGATCAGTTGGTCAGGGTTCTATATCACTGTGTATCTTTAATTCTGTGTTGTTTGTTTCTCAGAGCTCCCTCCACAGATCCTGTCAAATGATGGAGTCGTATACAAGGTCACTGAGGGTGGAAACATCAGGATGCACTGTGAATCCTTTGGATCTCCAAAACCACACGTCACATGGTGAGACACACACAAAGACACACACTTTGGGATTTCATGTATTTAAGGAACTTTACATTGACTTCCCAATCACTGATAATCACATTATATCTAAACTTAACTCATACAATGACAAAACATATCTTAAAGGATCAGTGTATAGTGACATCAAGTGCTTAAATGGTCTGATGTCATCGTCTCCTGATCTTCAAAGGTTGATAAAAATGTGAAAGCCCTTTGTGAGTTTTATCAGTTCTGGGCTTTTCTAAGGGGATATTAACTCTGGTCCACACTCACGCAGTAACTGACAGTAATGCACTTTAACACTGGATATCACTGCAAAAAATTTTTTAAATAAATACTCAACTACAGATACTTGAAATCCACTGAAGTACATTCATTTGTACTTTGTTGCTTGTCACTCTGGATTAGAGTAAAGATATCATTCATAACATTTATTCTAAACATATCTATATACCTATTTTTATTGTAAAGTAGTTTAGATGTAGATATGATTTTAACTTTGTGTTATGTTAACTAAATGAGCGTCATGAGTAAAAACACTGCATAGAGATAGCATAGCAGATGTTCGGATCCTGTGTCTTAAGGCTTATTACCAGGTGTGCTTCCAACACAGATTCTTAATTCACACACAGAAAATAAGCATTTCCAATTAAAATGTAAAGACTAATATGAAGTTAAAGAGGGGGAAAATGTTTTTCTTGCAAAAAACAAACTAATTTGATGCTATAATACAGACTCTGATCTTTAATCTCAGTGGGGCAGCGCCCTCAAGTGGCCACATCAAAGCACACAAGATAGCAGGATGTTAGTGCACAGTGGTAGAAAAATGCTTATGGACACAACATGTATTTGTGATAAATTACATTAAGGATCCCTCTTAAGTCATTGAACTTGACTAAGTTGTTCCATTATTATCCAAACCCACATGCTCCCTTCTGCACATGCTCTGTTACATCAAGGTCAAAATTGTATGTTTCAACATAATGAAACACTTCTAGGGCATGACATGTTGAAACTGTCAAGAATTTACTTTTGTTATATTTTCTTGTTAACAATAAGCAAAAAGTAAATAAATAAATCATTTGTATTTGTTTTTCTGATGCAGCAACTCCTTTTGAGACACAAAAAAGATATTTCCTCCAAAATATTTCACCATGTTTAAGATGTGTAAAAATTATAAGGGTGTCTGAAAACTTTTTTTTTTTTTTTACTGTTCTATGGCTGATCACCAAACATCCATCCATCCATCCATCCATCCGTCCGTCCGTCCATCCATCCATCCAGAGGGCTTTACATTGCCATAATATGTTTCTCCAAGTGAGAGGTTGTGGGTTTAAACCACGCCCACAGTTTTTAAAGTATCTTTCTCTCTCCTCTCTCTGAACCATTATTGACTAATGGCTAAAGTCTATTATCCAACGTCTATAAAACATATACACTTGTGTCTGGCAAAAACAGTGCAAGTAATAGAGACACTGAAATTTATTGCTGCTGTTGTGGGTTTTGTTTGGGAATAGTTTCTGAAAGATTTATTCAGGGATGGATGAGGGAAAGCTACGGCAACGCCCTGATGTAATAATAATGATACAAATAATATAATGTACAAAACAATCAGTATTTCACTTGTCTGTGTGTGTTGTTCAGGGAAGACCAGGACATGGTTCCACTGCTGTCACACCCTCGCGTCGACCTGCTGACCAATGGAGCGATAGAAATGCGCAACGTCAGTCATGATGACAGTGGACTGTATACCTGCTCCATCAAAAACGCCAATATGTCCATCAATGCCTATTTAGAGGTCTTCGGTATGTATGTCTGACACTGTCACCATTTACATGTAGACAACCTGCAGAGTTTTATCATGAAAATCTGATACCTAGGCACAAAAAAACTTAAAAATTACTTAAATGACCGAAATGCAGGTGTTTCTTTTGTCTCAGATTTAAAAATCTACAGAATTTGTTCAAAACCTTCTCCGTAAACTGAAATTTGCCAACATGCTGTGAATAAAGAAGATTTCTGTATCTTCAATCTGTCCTGTCTGTTTCCTGACAGATCGAACAATGATACTGACGAGCCCCCAGAACGTTCGTGCCCTCAGAGGATCTAGTGTTCTGCTGGACTGTCGCTTCTACAAAGACTCTAAGCTCCACCAATACCAGATAGTCTGGAGGAAAGACGGAAGCAAAATACAGGAGTCCTCACCAGATGACGAGTAAATACACACAGATGCATTTCAGTTCACAGCATTAATAAAGCTATATTAGAACATAAAGACAGCTTACACCAGATAACGGACAGTTAATGTCTCTGCCAAAGAGGTTATGTGATCGGTTCCATTTGACTGTAGATTCAAGATTTTTATTTGCCACATGATCATGGTATGAATAGTGAAATAGAAAAATAGAAACATCTGAGCATCAGCATGATTATGCAAAAACTGTTGCATATATTTTCATGAAATTTAGTAAAAGGGAAAAATAATGTTGTGGCCAAAGAAGACTCAGGTTATCTCAACACTACAGCTGTATGGATATTACACATTTTCTGGTGATTTATTTGTTATATATGTTGGTTTATCTGTTATTTATCCCAGAAGATCTTACTGAGCTACAAAATCTCATATGCAGAAAGCCATAATCTTCTGATCTATTTGTCAACGTCATTGTACAATTTGAAAAAAAAATCTTTGGTGGGGCAATGTGTAGGTTTTTGATTGACTTTTATTTGCAAACACAGAAAAGATTTTTCCTGCAAATATTTCAAGATAATATTATAGATATTTTGTGTTTATCTGATACAGCCACACCTTTTTCAATAGAAGAAACTTTTTTTGTCAAAATAATTTCATGATAATATTTGAGATTTTTTCCCGCACTGCTGTATTTGCTCTTGTTAATATAAAGATAATATCTTTGTGTTCCCTCTTTAATTCGCGCATTCTCTCATTTCACTCCTTATTCATTTTTTTCTGTGTGTTGCTAGGTACACCATCTTTGAGAACGGAACTTTGAAAGTAACAAATGTTCATTCAGAACACAGCGGTAGTTATTCCTGTGAGGTCATTACTTCCCTGGACCACGTCAAGTCGAGTGGCTCCATCACTGTAGTTGGTACGTTTGTACTGAGTGTCTGTGTGTGAGATCTAATGAGTTTCTGTCCTTAAGTTCCAGCACTAAGAGTGTTTTTTGTTTTCTACACCCAGCACCACCAGATCCTCCCAGGGACTTGTCTATGTCTGAAATTGACCCTAAAGGTAGAACCCTTACACTCAGTTGGACGCCTGGAGACTCACACAACAGCCCCATCATAGGTACTGAACACACACACACACACACACACACACACACACACACTACACTAATCAAATGGGGGTACTTGGAAGAAGCCCAGGGGGTACTTGAAGTTTTTTTGGAAAAATACATTAAATAAGTCATCCTGTACTGAATATAAAATAAATAATGAGAATTAATACTGAAATATAAAACATAATAATTACATTCATATGATAAAACAGACACTCCTAGTTTTATTGTCAATCGTCTTGTTTAAGCTTTGGTAACATTTTAAGAACATTTCTGTTTTAAATTATTCTAGATGGGTGTATTTGAGTAATTAAGTAATTGTTTTTTGTTGCTGAAAAGTTAATTTATTCATTGATTACCAATTAATTAGTATATTATATTTTGCACAGAAAATTTACATATAAAAATGTGTTATTTTTTAATATATTCCAGTTAAATATATGTTTGTTTACAAAGTTGTGAAAATATAAACACACGCCTTTGGCGCAGGAACACATTTTGTTATATTTTTTCAATCAAAAATGCTGAAGGCAGAGTTGGGGGTACTTGGCTCAGAAAGTATATTTCAGGGGGTACCCCACTGTAAAACGTTTGAGAACCACTGCAAAACACCATGTCAACATACGGTTAACTTCACTGTAAAATGTATCTGTATTAAAGCCACTTTCAAGGACAATAAATAAACAGAAAAATCATGACAAAGAATTTGAAATATGCATGGTCTTTTACAAAAAATAGTATTAACTTCATTCATTTGTCTTTCAATCAGAGTTCATCATTCAGGCCCGTGAAGAGCAGCACTCAGAGGAAGGACAGTGGAGATGGGAAGAGTTGAAGAAAACCCCTGGGGATTTCAGTGAAGTGGAGCTGAAACTCCAACCCTTCTGCACCTACCGCTTCCGCGTCATCGCTGTAAACGAACTGGACCTTAGTGAGCCCAGCAAACCCTCCGAACATTTCAGCACGCCACCTGCTGGTGAGTGACACCAAACATCTGAGGTTCAATGTGTAATACCCACCTGTTTAGTTTGATATCATGGTGCTATATGACTTATTTTTAGGCCTAAACATTTACCAACAGTGCAGCCTGTCTTTGTTTAGTGAGGCACGTGAAGAACCATTTACGTAAATTTCCATAGTCAGTGTTTTATCTGCAGTAGATCATGGTAAGACATTAGGTAGATGGATATAATAGAATTAATACTGAATGAAGCCATGGAAATAACCTGAATACAGCATACAATTAAACCTGTATTGATGTACTAACCTAATGTTGGCTAGTGCCAAACTTTATTTTTTTCGCATTCATTTAATAATTCCAACCCCCCACCCCCCCACCCCCCACCCTTCTTTTCCTCACCTCTGTCGCCTTGTGTCAGGTCCAGCATTGAAATGTGTTTCAACAAAACTCAAAATAAAGA
>JAQQZY010000027.1:7410623-7421502 GCA_030068375.1 Ostorhinchus rueppellii | reverse complement strand
TTCAAGATTTTTATTGTTTTTTATGTAACATTGTATAAATGGAGAGCCCTGTGATGAACTGGCGACTTGTCCAGGGTTTACCCCGCCTTCGCCCTTCAGTAGCTGGGATAGGCTCCATGCGACCCCCGTGACCCTAGTGAGGATAAATCGGGTATAGAAGATGAATGAATGTATAAATGGAGTAAAACCTCCACTTGTATGTTAAGAGATTGACTTTGAAACAGACAAGCTATGAACAAATGAAAAACAGGTATGTCTTTAAAATGTAGAAATCGAAAATAGATATACACCTTGGTTGATATCATAAAAATATTTAATTTTGTCATTATCTAAACCAAAGTGTATGCACATTTTAGCAGATGGACAATGTTAGAATAGATTTAGGCCTACGACGTTAAAAAAAAATATTGATTCGTTCACTTCATTTCAACATGTTCCTTATGTTTTTAGACAAAGTCACAGGGAGCCACAGAGAGAAGCAAAAGAGCTCAGGAGCCGTGGCTTACAGACCCCGGGTATAGACAGTTCAGTTCATAATGCTGCTGTACAATTCTGTTGCAAATGAACAATGGGTTGATTTTCACTTCTTAGCCGTGTCAATTCTTTTTCTGTCGTCTCTGTATTTTGAGTGTATGTTTTTAATACCTGAAAACATGTTACATCCATCCATTTTAATGTAGTTTATAGTTATTGAATCGAAAAAAATAACATTTATCTTCACGTTTCCACTTCTCTCTGTCTTTCTCTTTCATAGATGTACCTTCTAATGGTCTGTACTTCTTAACATATGAATACCTCAAAAACTTCCTAACACCTGAGGGTCAAAGGTCAGTATGGCTGCAGTGAAGAAGGGTGTACAGTAAGGATAAAATGCAGGGTCTAGATCAGGGGTGTCAAACTCATTGTAGTTCGGGGGCCACATTCAGCCAAATCTGATCTGAAGTGGGCCGAACCAGTAAAAATAATAACATAATAATATATAAATAATGTCAAGTTGGACTTTTTCTCTATGTTTTAGAGTGAAAAAGGGAATTTACATCATGAAAATGTTTACATCTACAAACTATCCTTTCAAACAATGTGAATAACATGAACAAACTGAAAAACTAAGTGTAATTTTAACAATATTATGTCTCAGTTTATCATTTACACATGTACATTACAACTTACAGATCATGGTGGATCTACAAATACACAAAACATTTAATAACAGGCAGAATATTGGTAAAATTTGTTCAGGTTATTCACTTTTTTTTTTGTGCAAAATTATACTTTATTTTAGTGTAAATACATGAAACTGTGTAGATTTACAAAGAAAAATTTGGAGTTGTTATTACAATAGTATTTTACTGGTCTGATCCACTTGAGATTGAATTAGTCTGAATGTAGAACCTGAACTAAAAGGACTGTTAATAACTTCAGTGTAATTTTTGCTTTTCACAAATTCATTCCAAGGGCCAAACTGGACCCTTTGGTGGGCTGGATTTTGACACCTGTGGTCTAGATCCTGTAAAGCTAATCTTTGATTTTATGTTTGTGTGTCAGTGTTTCGCAGCTCAGCACACCAAAGATTCTTCTCGCTGGTGGCATTGCTGGGATCTTGAATTGGATGATTGCTCTTCCCCCAGATGTCCTCAAATCCAACTTCCAGACAGGTTAGAGGGATAGAGGGACAGAGGTCAAAGGCTGTCAAGGTTGACACTTTAGAAGATGAATTAAATGTAAATGGTACTGAGGTACAAGCAAAATAACAGCGTCTGTCCTGTGTCTCTAATAAAAACATGTGATGAAAACAGAAGCATTTTAATATGGATGTTCTCAGTGGTTCTCATCTTAGTTGTTCCTTTCAAGGCTTAGTCAGTTTATTGAACGCAAACTAGCCAAATTTATTTTTAAAACACTAATGAACACATATGGTGTACTCTTTGTCTAAACAAAATGTAGACAGTACTTTACCATTATCATCTGCATTCAAAAATGATTTCCATAGTAGAACTTGTTTAACAGTTGATTTTTAAGAACTACTAATACACACAAAGTAAGTGAAGCCTTACAGAATGGGCCATTTTCGCATGAAAGACATTGGTGGAAACTTTAAATTCTAAATTATCTCAGTTTTGTGTGTGAGACACTTTTTTATTATCTATGTCCGTAAATTACTCAATGTTATCAGATTCATAATTTTGTCATATCTTTCAATTAATTATTAATGTTACAGTCATCAAAGAGCTACAACCCATTCATGACCTATTTTAGGATCTTGACCTTTCACCTGAGAAAGTGGCCTCTGTGGTTTACACCTGCTATAAAACACACTTAAAGACAAAGATCACTCTTGTGTAAGTTTGTATGTCTGTGCTCAGCTGCGGATGGAAAGTACAGAGGTCTGGTTGATGTCCTGAGAACGCTGTTGAGAGAGGAAGGACCAACAGCACTGTACAAAGGATTCAATGCTGTGTTTCTGCGAGCTTTCCCTGCCAATGCTGTAATTATTTGCCCTTATTTCACACTCTTATCTTTGTATTCCCATCTGATAACAATACCAATACCATCACTATCACCATCACCTGTCATTTATTTATTTACTCAAATATTCTTTCATTCTCTGTCTCTGTCTTTCAGGCCTGTTTCTTGGGGTTTGAGTTTGCATTAAAAGGATTAAACATGGTTGCACCCAGTTGGTGAAATACTTCTTTTTTCTCCAGTCTTGTTGCCTCTCATGGAAAGCTCTGCTGTGAGTTACTACTGAGTCTCTCTGGACCTCAAACTGTGTTTTAAGTGCCTTGTGTATCTGGAGTTTCAATTCAGGACAGTGAAATGTGACTGATTATTCTTAAATTGAGTTTTCTTTTAAATGTAATTTTACTCAGATTCAGATTTTCTGCTCACTTTTTTGAGCAATGGTATTTTTCCCTTTTTCTTTCTTTCTTTCTTTCTTTTTTTAATGTATAGTTCTAAATATAGTGTTGTGAGTGGGGAAAAAAACCCTCATTTTTAAAGGTTTACTTTTTTTTTTGTAAAATAGTATGTTAAAATTGAAGTATTTATAATAATGAAATCCTGAACTCCGCTAAGTGTTAGTGTTAATTCTTTGGATGAAAATGTTTATTGACCTACATTATAGGCTTTTTTTTTATATATATAATCTGCTGTCAAACAAACTGAATGTATACTTTTTTTGCCATTCAGTTATATTTGTCTATTTGTATTTTTCTGATATGAAACAACCTAATAAAATCTGAACATAAACATCACGGACTCTGGCTCAAGATGCTATCGTATCAGATTACTGCTTAAGAACTACAATACCCATGAGGCAGCGCGGAATTTCCGTTTCCGGAGCCAGTGCAAACCAGGGGTGAAACGTCAGGTAAATATAGCCCTATTTGATACTGTGAGGTTTGTACTTCACAAGTCATTTATGGTTTTAAAAACGTTGGATATGCCAGGATACAGATTTTAACAGCTCTTCATATAATTTAAGAGTGAAAATGATGATATATTTGGTTGAATTACGTGATGTTGTTAACAGTGTCAGACTCATGGATGGAATTGCAGACTGATAACTGTTGATCCCGTTGAATGAATGTGTAAATTGTCCGTAACTTCACCTGAGCGTACCATTTTTTAAACAATATATGAAATATTTTTCAGTAACATATTTGTCTTTGAGCACAGTGAGGTGATGGCTGAACTTTGGCTAGTGCTAGCTAGCCGGCTAATATCCATTAGCTGCTAGTGAGTCCATAACCGAGTCAGTTTGACCTCATAACGCGTTCACACTTTGATATAAGTACAGTGTTAAACAACCACAAACTTAGCTGGTTATAGCTCCCAGGCTGTTATATTATAGTGTATGAATAGTTTATGTAGCTATTTTCCCTTCGTTTTCATAAGTTTGTGAAGCGAATTAGTGTTTTGACCTTTAACTCTCTGTTTTTATTTCTTATTGTATTAAACTCAAGCATGCACATCCATAGTAAAATAATAGAAAGTATCATCAACACTTTTCAATCCATAAATCATAAAAAAGCTGACAACTACATATCCTCACCTCTTGTAATGACCGATACAAATTTGACAAATTCATCGATGACAGCTTCTCAAAATTATATAGTGTCTGGGCGGTATTTCAGTCATGTTTAACAGCAGTAAAATGATCCCAAATGGCAAGATTATTAAAACTGAAATTGACTCAAAAGTTGGAAAAAGTAAATGAGCTTTTTTGTGGTTCTACAAATTTTGATCCATCTTTGAAAGCTGTTCTAGGTCCTTTTCAGTTTCAGTAAAATCTATTTAAATCATCATTATGTTTTACAGTATGTCTTAGGTAACATAGAAAACTGTGAAAGTAGATGCTTTTCTCCAGAAAGGATCAGTGTAAAGCATGAAAATAAGACTGCTTTCTGAAACATTAATTAAGCATAAACTACCCATTTATTAATGTCACAAAGGCCATTACTATATATTAAATAGTTGTGTGGTTCAGAATTTTTACCCACATCTTTTTATGGGTCAAAGTTAAATTGGGCCATGCAGTGAGGGAAGGGACAATAAAGGTTAAGTTTGTATATTGTCTGACTTCTGTCCTCCTCTGTTACAGTCAAATTAATTTCTTTTGGATTTTGGTTCAACACAACTTTGGAGAAACACTTTCACTATTTTTCGATAATTTATAGATCAAGCCATTAATTGAGAAATTAGTCAACAATGTAAAAAAGGGTTAGTTGGAGCCGTTTGTCTGTTTACACCCTGTCACTGGGAAAGATTAAAACCTTATTATGTTGTTTAATTTCCTTGTAATTAATTTGCATTCTTGTCTGTGCTGCTAGGTGGATGTGTGTGAATGTAGTGCCTGTGGAGTGCTGTAATGCCCCTGGAGGTCAAATGGCCATTCCCACAATGCCCTGCTTTGGCATGGAGAATATCCAGCTCACTGATCATGGGCATGGTGGGATCCTACTCCTACCTCTGGACCAGTAAGATGAAACCTTAACATATTTCCAGACATACACACAATATTCATGCACAATTTTACACACTTGATCCTGTAAGTTACATTTTGTTTTACCATTTTCATTCCAACAGAGTACATGAACTGCTTGACAGTCCACAATCAAGAGGTTTTGTTAAATTTGATTGACCAGAGGCCTTCAGACACACCCCTCATCACTCTGTCCAATCACCAGTCTTGTATGGATGACCCACACATTTGGGGTAAAAACCGACTAGCAGTTAACAAAAGTCACAAAAATTTAAAATAAAATCGTAAACTAATGCAGCGTGTGTTCTACAGGTGTATTAAGACTCCGACAGTTATGGAACTTCAAAAAGATGCGCTGGTGAGTTTGTGCCTCGTCCACTTATCGAAGGAATTTCAGTTTTGATCAGATTTTATATTTAAGAGGAATTGTTTCCCTGTCATCTGATAGGACTCCAGCAGCGTCTGACATCTGTTTCACAAGAGAACTGCACTCTAAATTTTTCAGCCGTGGCAAATGTGTTCCTGTTTGTAGAGGTGTGTTAGAATTGTCTCTTGTGTTTATATGTAAAGTTTCATATGTAAAGGTCACAGTGGTGATGGTATGTTTCTTTAGGTGATGGTGTTTACCAGAAAGGCATGGATTTTGTTTTGGAGAAATTAAACCAGGGAGAATGGGTGCACATTTTTCCAGAAGGTCTGAAGTCTTACCCTGTCATATTTATTTTCTTTCATGTTTTCTATTTGGAATGATAAAGAAAAATTAGCTCCTCCCCTCTCATTTATCTCAACAGGCAAAGTCAACATGACTGAAGAATTCATACGGTTAAAATGGGGTGAGTATATAGTAGTGCTACCAGTTGAGGATGCACAATATGTTGCACTGGTCCATAATTACTTGGAAATTGTTTGCTTCAGAGGTAAAATATTCTAAAACTTAAATACTTTGAGAAGATGTATTACAAAACAAATGTCAAATGAGCTGCTTCTTTAATGTTTTCAATTATATATGATGAGGTTTTATACATCGGTTTATATATATCAGATGTAAAAATCTAGGAATCTGAAAACGGAATGTATCTTAATGTGTAGATGGTGTTTTGCTGTAGAACTAGTAGCTCAGAAATAAGTTTTTTTTTAGTTTTTTTTTTTTAGTAAAACCCATTCTTTTATTAATTCATAGAATTTTAAACTTTGGTCCAGTACTGTATCTTGAGCTATAGACAACCAGCACTTTTCACTTTATTTTTCTTTCATAGGGACTCAATGTCATTATAGTTTCACTACTTTTATTCTTAGTGTTTTGCTTGCAGACCAGTTTTGTCACTTAATAAGTTAAGAATCCTGCTTTGTGTTTCAGGTGTGGGTCGACTAATAGCTGAGTGTTCCCTGAATCCAGTTATCCTGCCCCTTTGGCATGTGGGTGAGTAATGCCTCAGTTATATTATCTAAATAATAATCCCATATTATGAGAACAATAAAACAATGTACTTTTGTTTCATATTTTTCATTGTTTCATTATTAGATCATGCCAAATACCAAGTTGTCCTTTTTGTTCGTCTTTGGTTTCAGGTTTGAGTGATGTCCTGCCAAATGCGAAACCCTACATTCCTCAGAGCGGCAAGGTAGGACATAAACACTTAGCCTTTGATAATAGAAAATACATGATATGTAACATTTAGAACAGGTATGGAAAAGACAATATATTTGTGCCATCCTTGAATGGTCACGCTTGAAGTTCACAAGCTGATGTGTGATTTATTTATGCAAGTCTACGTCTAACTTGTGTATCATGACTTTTTGTTACCTGTAAGTGACTGTTGCCACTGATGGTTTACTTTCAGAGGATCACAGTCCTTGTGGGGAAACCATTCAGTATGAAAGACCTTGTTGAATCTCTCCGAGCTGAAAACAAGAGCCCGGTGAGGATATGATCTGAAATGCATCGGGTGCACACTGGGTGGATTAATAACCATGGGATACTTACAGTGGTTTGTAATTTAACACAAAATAGGTGTAATTTATTTAAATATTTGTCATGTATTGTGATTTATTTGTTTATTCTGTAGATGGAAATGAGGAAGACTTTGACAGATTTCATCCAGGTGGAGTTTCGGAATCTGAAAGCCCAGGCTGAAGCCCTCCATGGACAGTTACAGACCAAATCCTGAATCCAAGCCGTCCCATTTGCCTGCTGCACTCCTCACATAAACAGGACTGATACTTGACCCAAAACCAAGGGTATTTCCATCACTATTTGGAGTCCAATTACACACAAAACTGGTGCCAACTTGTGTCTTTTGTTGTGAACTCTCCTCTGCTCAAGAAAATGATGCATTTGTGGTATTGTTGCATCATGGTAACTGTCTGAGGGAAGTTAATCATGTTTTTACTTTAGCTAATGCATGATTCAGTTGATTCATCCACCAGGATTAATTGATTCACATTAAAAAAAAAAAAAAAAAAAAATTAATGGATGAATGACTAGATGATGGCTTTGGTTTAATTCAGTCACTGCTGTTTGTGTTGTTGATTGTATTGATGAATAACAGTGACAGATCGTGAATGTCTTTTGAAGCGTCAGTATTTACTTTTTAACTGAACTGGAAGGAAACTGTTGCTGCATTTAAGGATGAATATTGACCCGAGTTGCTGTTAACCCCACAAATAATCATGTGGAGTGATCATGTGGAGCTTCACTAAGCTACTATATGTTTAAATAAAATGATCTATACTCGCATGTAGCATGTTCATCATGCTCACACATGGAGCATTATAGATGTGTAACTTGCAGCTAAAGAGAATGGGTGAAATTATCTAAAAGAGGAAGATAACCAGTCATTGGAGTAAACCATTTAAAATTGTTTTTCATGGTAAATGATTTTTAGACTTTTAGATATTACCTCAGAAATTCTAACTGTACAATTGCACGTAGTAGAGCCAAACGAATGCTGTATCATACTGTCCTAACCTCAGCGTGTGTCCCATGAAAATTGGGTTCTGTTTTGCTGTACATAGACATTTCTACAAGGTTTTCTGTGGACTGTTTCAACCCCTGGATGTGACCCAATCACACATGTATATATCTTGTTATATCACAGAGATTACTGAGTTTTATAAGAGAGGAAAGGCAACAATGACTATACTTGTGATTATTTTATAAATATTTTTGCCTTAATATGATTGCCACTCATTCCTATGTGAATGCCAATAAAGTTTTTTTTTTCTAAATTAAAATTGTGACTCAATGCTAGTGCCCTGGACTGTATTATCTATCAATTGATTTATCTATCTGCCTATCTGTACTGTATATTTGATGTGAAAACAGCATGTGTGTAAACTGAGCTATTATGTCACATGTAAGTTGAAATTTGAGCAGGAGTTAGATTATACACTGAGGTTCACATGAAGATTTAGTACTGAAATCCAAAGGAGCACTTCTCAACAAAGACAACAAGCGAAGAAAATAAATCCAGCACATTCCCAATTTGACTTGAACATTCATTTTAAGTCTTGGCTACATAACAGCTGTATAAATCTGTATGGATCCAAAAACGTTTAACTGTCATCAGATCAATTATCACAACAATGTGATGTGAACAAGTATATTAAGATTAAAATCATGCTCAGTGCACTACGTGTTGGTTACTACACAGTGTATCTACCAGGATCTCTGGTGGTGTAGGGTCATATCTTCCTTGATGCATCCATGATCAAAAATGTTTCACTGACCACCACAGAGGGAGTTAATTGTGGACTGCAGGTTTATAACCAGTCATGCACACATACACTGGGGGAACATGGCTGGAGATCCAACTGCCCACACATCTGCATGGACTTCTGGCAAGACAAGATACATACATACATACATGCATACAGTTGCAGAAAAAGTTATTAGACCATCAAAAGTAATAAAAACAATTGTTATGCAATCAAGTACTAACTCTTGTGTGTATCATGTGACTAAAACAGACAGAAAACATGGAATGTCTCACAGCATTGTTTTTTGCAGAACAATGCCATAGCTATTGATGTGAGAACTGAAGTGATTTTAATCATTATTTAAAAAAACAACAACAACATGGAAAATGGCTACATATCTGCTCTTAAATTACAATCTTATGGGCTTATTTTTGTTGTTATCATTATATTTGTCCAAACAAATGTACCTTTATTTGTACCAGGGATTAAAATTAAGAAGAAATTGAAGAAAATGAGGGTGGTCTAATAATTTTTCTGTGACTACACACATGCAAAACAACATACAGTATGTCAGTAAATTTCTATTAATGTCATGCATCTCAGGTGAAGTTGATACAAGACGAGAGCAAAGAAATATTTATGGGATTTTTTTCCCCCTAAAGTGTTGGTTATTTTGAAACGATTCTTAGATTTTACAAAAAGCATTAAAATGTCTGTAAAACTCTGAAGTATACCTTGTCTTAAACTCTGGGAAACCGCCTGTTTGGTTGATGTTGGTATCTGATGCTGCGAGATGTATTTTTGACTGTATTTTGTGAGTGAGGATGAGTGGGCTGAGGAGAGTCTTCATCACGGTCACATGACCTCCCCTGACGTCACGTCACCTCCTGTCAGTTGGTTTAAAGATGGCGACGACAAGGATACTGCATCTCAGCCGCATCCCTCCTTATTTGACCGTTTTTCTCGGTTTATTAAATATATTCAATGCAGGAAATTGCGATGAGCAGGTGCCGCTTCTTCTGTGGACAAGCGAAGGGTGAGTAATTTATTTGCATTAATTTATTTGTTGAATAGCGGCGGTGTCGTGCAGCGGACCCAGGTTAACGGTTTTACGGGCTTGTGCTTCATTTGCCAGCTACGACAGATTATATCAAAATGTACATTGACCTCTGTAAGGTTTTCAAATATTAAAAATGTTCACAATATGGTGTGTTACTTAAAGTAAGTTAATTAAGCTTCGTAATATAAATATCCAGTCAATGCCAGGTGCCATATCAGATGTCGTAAACCGCCCAAATTGTCGCTCAGGTCAACTATCTGAAAAACACACAAAATGAGTAAAATATTTAAGAAAATAAATAAGTAAATACGTTTTGTTGTTTAATTTCCATGCTTTACACCGGAGCCTTAAATTCAAACCAAATGCAGCTATGTTATACCTGCTAGTCCCTCTGTTAAATAAAGGGCCCTTTGTAGTATCGGCCATTTATTAATTTTTAATAAACAAATCTCAAGTGGTCTGTTAATCAGTTTATCACAAAAATATATTTCTATTCATTCCATTATTTACGTTCTTAAAGATGATAACAATGTAAATGTATTACTTTCAGTTTTTCTACTATTGTATTTACTAGTTTTTCCTACCGAGCACCACATTTGTTGTCACCTGAATGCTTTCAAATTTTGTTTAGTCTTTGTTTCATTTATTGATAGTGAAAATAATCCTTGGTTGCAGATCTACTTTCAAGTCTGTTTTTGTGTGTGTGTGTTTTTAATATCCATCAGGATTTCCATGCCAACACAGTCCCCTCCAACAGCCGGTCACATTGTTGGACAACAGCAGCTGGCTTCCTACCTGGAGAAGGCACTCAATGTTGGCCCCCGAAATGTAGTCCTGTTTCTGCAGGACAAGGTACAAACAAAACCATGCACAACTGTGTTTGGCATTTGTGCTTTCCTTGTTGTTACCACATAATTTAACCATGACTTCTTTAACTAAAAGTACTCTACTCTGTTTCAAGGAATGGCAAAAGGTCATAATTTTGGGATGCATAAACCATTCATTAGTACTGGCTAATATATATTGGTTGCTGTTATTATAAGATTACATCTCTCCAATGGCAGTAGCCGATGTTTATGTGATATTATATATTATGTATTTGAATGGGTTAACTTCACCTCATCATGTCTCATCTA
>JAQQZY010000027.1:7362087-7377081 GCA_030068375.1 Ostorhinchus rueppellii | reverse complement strand
TCTGGGCTTCGCTGCTGAAGCTACTGCCCCCGCGACCCGGATCCGGATAAGCGGAAGACGACGAGTACGAGTACGAGCTTAATTACATATTGAACTCATTTTATAAATGTGAATATAGTTGTTTTGGCAGAAAGCTACTGCAAAACATATACATGTTGTTCATTATATGTACACATATCACTAGCATTAGAATGACCAAATGGCTAATATTATAATTATTATGAACAACCCTTAGAGTGGCAACAACAAATATTATCCCAATGTGACTCACGATGAGTACAGCACACAACATAATAAAAAGTGATGAAACAATAATTATTATATTACATTTGAAAGTAGCTGACATTTCACAAATCCTCTTTGTTTTCTTCTCTCTAAGACATTGATTTATCAGATTCAGAATTTATTGTCTTACATTTTCATTCAGTTATTCCAATTTCAGTTCTGGTCCTATCTGTATTTACTTGTTCGGTACTTTATATGCAGCTGCATTTATATTTATTTATTCAAATGCACTTGGAATTGGATCTGGTGTTTGTTTTTTAAACTATCACATTTTTTTTCGTTCATAAAATGATTAGAAAATATAAAACCATAACCTTCCTTTTAGACAGAAGTAAATCACAGTGTGCATGATTTAATGTTTTCCTTGTGCGGTTTTTGTACATGCAGAGCTGGCAGGTGCACATGATTCATTGCAGTGAGCTGCAGACAGACATGCATCCTGGGCCTGTTATTATTCTCACATTATCATGTCCTCTATCAAGGATCCGCACAGTCTGTCTGGGAGCACTACAAAGGTCCCGGTGCATGTCGGGTACAATACTCCCAGAGCACCCAATGCGCATGCTCAGCAGAAAACTCCATTTTTTTTTTTGCTCGGAATCCGTAAGAAAAAAAAAAACACTGAGCAACTGTGAATTTGGGATTACTTGGGTCGTTATGGTGGTTGCATACATCTTAACGCAAGACGGTTTATCACAACAGAGACCAAAGCGGCAGTTGGATTATTGTGCACCTGGAGCTGGACATCCTTCAGTCCTGTTGGGACTCTCAAGAATCAAGTAAATTTCAGTCAGTTCGCTCTGCTAGCTTAGCTCCTAGCGTTAGCCCCGAGATCCCAGGCGCAGTAAAATGAAGCGTTATTGCCCTTTGTTTTTAAATCGGACTGGCAGACGTTGCATAAACGCTCAGAGCTAATTAATCGCGCTAGTGCTTGAGTTTTATGAAGGAGTGTTTTGTCTTACAGTAATTTCTAAAAGTAGCATTGCAAAACACTCTCTGGCTAGTTCGTTAGCCAGCCAGCTAACTCTTGATTCTCCCGCGAGCCTGAAAGCGAAGAGTCCAAAACTTCGCCAACACGGAGAGCTGGACGGGGAGAAACCTCGAAAGGTCCCACCAACATTACCGCTGGCTGAAGACTGTCAGCTAGTGAGTGGAAGCCAGTGGTGAAATCTATGAAAATAGTAATGGTGGAGTAGTTTTGTACATAGAGTGTTTCTTTTTATCCCGGACAAGATGCAGGAGTTTTGCTTCGGAGTGTTTTGTGCGCCTGACAGCTGTCACGACAACATAATACAAAGTAACGTTAGGGGAGCCAGCTAGCTTAGCCGTTAGCTTAGCTGTTAGCCTGCCGTGGATACGTAATGTAAAACCCTGAGCTTTTGAGTTAATGTTCCGTGCAGCGATGTCAATTTTTACCGCGGGATTTCCTTCAAGATAATGTTTTACGCTCCTTTTGTTTGATTGTTTACCGGTTAGTTGCTTATTGCGAAGGCAACTGCGTGTATCCTAGCTAACCTAAACATGCAGTTAACCATGGGCCTATCCAAACACACCCTCCTACTTAAAAGTACAGCCTGCTTTCTCTGAAGTTGTATTCTTTTTGTTATATAATGATTTCTAAGTAATTATGCTTGGGAATTATTTTGCTGATAACGGTTCTTGTTGTTTGTTGTTCATCCTAGGTCTACTTGTCAGATTACATAATCCACCTCCACCTCTCTTTGCAGGCTCTCCATCTTCATGTAAGCTCTGGCTCTAATGTGAACTAAGCAAATAAAACTGCTGGAGTCTTCTTCCGAGTTGAGAGACTGCCTAGTAGCTGGGGACAGCCCAGGTGTTTAGGCAGCAAGTCAGGTTTTTCTGGCAGTCTGTGTGCTTCTAACCCACCAGCATGTACAGTGGACAGTGGATACCCTAGCCAAAACACATCCTGGCTTCCCAAAGATGACAAGGTACGCTGATCACTTATTATACCGTGACATTAAATAAACAGTGTCCTTCTGTCATGTCTGTACCCAGCTCCCTATGACTTCATTACACAGAAGCAACATTCTGTAGGAGGAGCACTGGCATAAGGTTACATTTATGAATTATTATTAGCTTTTATATGCATGAAGCAGGCAGCTGAAAGACAGCGTCTGCAATAAAACAGTGACTCATCAGTGATTCCTTCAAGCTGAGGCTGCTTTCTCCATGGTACCTAAGCTATGTTTTGATCATGTTTGAAGTTAACATTTGGAGTTATGTAATCGGGTGAATTTGGCTCACACTTTTAAGGTTGCTTTAAATAGATCATTAGCTGTGTTTACCTGGTCTAAAATGTTTCACTAATAATCACCATCATAGTCCAATCAGATTAATAATGCATCATATGACCACCTCAAGGATTTGTTGCTCTCTGTCTGGTTAGTAGGGCTGTATGGTTTATTAAAGACAGTTAACATTTACAATATGAATCAATTTCCATGGTTCCCAAGGAAAACGAAGTTAATACTGATAATTCTCAACATTTTTTTTTCCAACTTACACAAATGTATCATAAGTAACTTACATTTTTTATGTTTTGCATTGTACAGAGGTTTCCCACAGTCATGAATACTTGGAAAAAGCAAAATTTTCAGGCACGGGAAAATAATGAAATTTAGTTAAGCCTTCTTGTATTTTTGGTAAAGCCATTTTTGAGTTGTTAATGCAATCTTAAATTGGTTCACTTCACCTTTACATTTGCACATCTGTTACAGGATTTCATTCCAGGAAATTCAAAATCCAATAATACAAACTTTAGGCCATAAAGGGGTTTTAAATGTCTTCAAAACTGGATTAGATTATGAAGTTAAGATAATGAAGGGAATAAATTGTTGTTCTTTTTATGCAACTTTTATTGCCTAAATGGATTGCCAACAAAATTAAAGATTTCCAAAAATAAAACTGGCACAACAGGTGTACATGTATTAATAGTTTGCTGTTATTTTCAAAGGTGCTGGCAGGCCTTAGCAACAAAATGATGGGAGGCAGTGAGACTGTCAGTGGGGACAAGGATGGGGCCCACACCACTGCAATACATGTCCCCATCGGCTGGCAGAGGCGAGTGGAAGACGGTCAGGTGATCTATGTCAGGTGCGTTGGTCTCCTGTTATTAGAAAGGACTTGCAAAGGAAGAAGTATTTGATGGTTATTGGCATGGAATTAGTGATATTTGCCAACATGTTTGAATGGACATAGTGGTCAGTTACTTTATAAAAATATTGTTCTTTGTCCTATGCTCCTTTTGCCACCTAAGAAGAAGATGACCATGGTCAAGCCCTAAAATAAAATGTGATATATATGACATTTATTATGAAACTGCTCATGATATGTGGATGTCAGCCAGGAGCTACCCCCAACTCAGTTGAATGGAAGCACAACTCATCACTTGGTGCAATAATATCATGTAACAGCTACTCATCTGTATTTATAACCTGTAGAAATTTAAGTCATGAACTGCATCAAGCTAGCAAAGCAATGGAAATGTAAGTTTAAGGCTTCAAGAGAATACATAAAGGGATTTGATCACTAGACACGAGCTCGTGTCACAGTCGGACTGAGTCTTTTGCCTTATTAGATTGATTTTCCTGTATCACTACCAGTTAAAGTTAGATTCAGGCTCACAGGTTATCTGTTTTGTGTTGACTTCTTCCTGTAGTCCCAGTGGCACTTTGCTGTCTTCTCTGGATGAGGTCAAGACCTATCTGTTGACTGATGGCACTTGCAAATGTGGTCTGGAGTGTCCACTTGTCCTTCACAAGGTAAAGGAAAACATTGGTTGTTTGTTGTGGTAAGGCCAGGTGCTGCAGAAAAAAATGAATATTCCATATTTCCTGTCCTTTTTGAAAGCCTAGTTTTGTGAACTCTTTGAAAGTCACCCATGATGAATCTATTATTTAAAGTTTAGGTTTATGAAATGCATAATCATCTATAAATAGCTGCTTCACTGGATTTGTCTCCATATAAACACAATCTTAAACTCACCGGAAGCAGTATACCATTTTGATATTTACTTAAGGTTAAGTTTGATATTAGTTGAATCTAAGGATATATCATGTCATTCTGGACTGATACCAATATTGACATTTAAAAATTTGATAAAAGGCGATACTAATTTTAAATTGTTCTAGTTTATTTAGTATTTATTATTTATATCTAATGCAGCGCCAATAACATTGAGAGACTTTCACAATAGAAAATTAAATGAACAATTTAAAGCCCTTTGTAATTTCATTGTTGAATGAGAACAAATGTAGTAATATAAACATAAGCAACAACCTTAACCCATTACAGCAGATGATAATGCTCGGGACTGTGTAAAATACAGAGACAGAATTTCCTTTTGGGGATAATAAAGTGAGTTAGCCCCAAACACCACCCACTGCTATCATTGCAGTGCCATCTCCTCTCCTCCTCCTTTGCCAATAGCAATGTCAGTTGACATCTCTGTGCATACCTACTTAAATAAGCTTTACTTTTCTTCAGTAAATTTGGAAATTCTGAATGTTGTCAGTGGTTTTCTTGAATCCCCAAATACCTATAAATAGCAGTGTTTTTCCACAGTGGTTTCTGCATGTTTAGTATATCTAGGAAATTGAAATTTTGACCAGAAATTTGGACACAAAACAATCTTTTGTTCTCCCAAGTACTCATTTGTTGAATAATTAAAAATTATGTAAATGTCAAATCGTAAAATTCCTCTATTGGTAATCTTAACTGTCTTAGATTTCACTGATCGTTATGTAGATTGGTCTCTTCACACATTCTGTCTAATTCTCTTCTGTGTTTTAATCTGCAGGTTTTCAACTTCACCTTGGGAGTGAAGGTGCACCAGTACAGCCAACCATTAGGCAAAGCTGAGCAGGACATGACCAAACTTTGTAACCACCGCAGGAAAGTGGTAGCAATGGCGGCTCTGTGTCGAAGTATGCAGGCCTCACAGCTGCCCTTTGCAAACCTTCATCACCCAGGTAAATGTTAAACTCCTTTTTCATTATTTTTCTGTTCATGGATTTTTACAATTTTGCCTGATGCTGCACTGGAGCCTGAGATGGGAATTCCCCTCCCCTACTACTATAAATATGAGCATTTTACCATCTGGGGTTCTCCCACTCAGTCACGGGTCACGACAAATGATTAATAACAAAAATAAGTGCAGAGGATGACGGCCAGTTTTAACAGTGACTGTATAGGTAAAACTCTGGTGACAAAATGTGTTTTGTCCTATACTATTTATTGATAGCTTAAACTTTATTTGGTTGGGCTCTAACTGACTGAAAATCAAGGCTGAGTCTCAGTGATCTCTTACTTTGAAGCACATTTGATGTTTTATTGTGCCTGCTGAAAGACTAACGTATATGGTAGGAAGCGCACGAAGCCTAGCAGTCATGATAGATAACATACTCTCTCTGGGCACTTTATTAGGTACACCCTGCTAGTACCAGGTGTACCTTTTTATAAAGGAGTCGGTGAGTAAGTATGCTGCTGCAGCGTATCTGCTTCAAGGTTCGACATGTTTTGTGTTCAGAGATGCTCTTCTGCATGTCCCGGTTGTAAGAAGTGGTCTTGCAAGTTACTGTTGCCCACTGCCTTGTCGTCAGCTTAAAGCAGTCTGGCCATTCTGCTTTCACCTCACTGCATCAACAAGCCAGTTTCACCCAGTGGATATTTTTCTCATGATTGGAGTCTTTATACTCAAGAGATAGTTGTGAAAAAAAACCCAGTAGACCAGCAGTTTCTGAAATACTCAGATCAGCCTTTTTCACATTGAACTATGCCACCTTCAGTGTCATTTAAATCACCTTTCTGCTCCATTGTGATGCTCCGTTTCAAAATAAAACTGTCTTGTCCATGCTGTTAGTATGGTAGATATTTGTGTTAACAAGCAATTGAACAAATGTACCTTATGAAATTTATATAAAGCAAACTGACAAACCAAAAATGAGTATTCTACAGAGATCTGTTAGAAATATATTCGAATCAATCACATGCCTTCATGAGCAGTAGTCAGAATCAGCAGCTTTATACTAAAAGCTTCTTTATGTGTAATTTCAGAGCTTAGCAGTGGAGTGGACAACCGTGATCCAAAGAGAGTACATGGGGAGAGGGAAGAAGAGGACCGTGGTGTTTACCATCCCAAGCTCCATTCAGTCCCATCTCGACCCCACAACAACCTCCACTCAAACCCCTCTACCAGTCCCAAATCTTCACACCAGTTCGTTTACCCTCACAATGGTTCTTCTCCCATCCTTCACACAGGCACCAACTCCCATCATTCCCTTGATTCTTTAAGAAGACTTCACCATCCTCCTCCTCTCCCATCCTCCTCTTCTTCCAGCGCATCATTCCCAGCTTACAGCGTTACCCAGCGGTCACCTCATACGCCCACACCTCAGAACTCCTGTCAAAGAACGCCCAAAACCCCTGAGATGCCTGGTTCTCCTCGGCTAGGGCCCCTCTCACCTCCCCCCTCTTCACCTTTGACTTTAGTTGGAGGAGGAGGAGGAGGAAGAGGAGCACAGACTCATCATCATCATGGCGTCATTGTGGGAGGCTCCCCCCTATCTCCGCCTCCCTCCCTCTCCCCCTCGGTTCACAACGTAAACTGTGTGTCTCCTCACCAGCGATCCCGTCACCCGTCAGCCTCTCCTTCGTCTCTTTCCGAGCAGGGGGGAGGCTCGGCTGCAACGGCAGAAGGTGGAGGACTGATGGGAAGGAGGAAATCCACCTCTTCCTCTCCACACTCTCCTCTCCCCGGTAGTTCCCCTACCCCAAACCCACACTTCCCCAAGTACAAACT
Source organism: Ostorhinchus rueppellii (assembly GCA_030068375.1). NCBI lineage: Eukaryota > Metazoa > Chordata > Actinopteri > Kurtiformes > Apogonidae > Ostorhinchus > Ostorhinchus rueppellii. Next base: position 7,369,973 of record JAQQZY010000027.1, on the reverse strand, counting down.
GGAGGACATCTTGGAGCAGTTTAAGAACTCAGGCAACAGCAGCACTAATAACCACCACCACCCAATCCCTTCTAACCCCCCTTTACTGACCAACCAAAGCAGTAACAACCCTCATGCTCTCTCCCAGAAGCCCTCAAACAGTCCCATGAGTCCAACACCCAACCCAGGCCCAGCAGGATTTGGGTTAAACTCAGCAGGGCCCTCAAGTTTACCTCGGGGGCCATTTCTGAACCACCACCACAGCCATCAAGGCAGACTGCCACACCCGACCTCTTTTCCTGCTAGTAGCCTGCTCTCTGCAGCTGCCAAGGCTCAGCTGGCTAACCAGATAACCCAGGGACAGAGTTCAAATATTGCCAGCAACCCGGTGAACTTGGCCTCTCCTCTGGAAGTCTTGAAAGAGGCACAGCAGCAGTCATCGAAGGTAACAAACAGCACTTTACATAATAACCACCCTCCCTCCTCCATCGCTTCTACTAGGCCTCCCCATCCTTCCTTTGCAGCGGCCTCCTCCATCCTCTTTCACCCGTCCCACTCTCTAGCCCAGTCTCTGGCTTCCTCTCTGCCCCACCTGCCTCCCACAGTGGAACGCAGCGCTTCACACCGCAAAAGGCAACGGCGATCTCCAACAGTTCTCAGCATGTTACGAGACACCCAGCAGCTGGCTAATGGGCCAAGAAAGACACCACCAGGAGATGTTTCTGCCACTATTATCAACCTTTCCTCCTCATCCTCCCCATCCATCCCCTCCTCCCCACGTTCTTCCTCCTCTACCTCAGCTGTGCAGAACCAGAATGCTGTCATGTTAGAAAACCATCATCTGCTCCCTGGGCAGGTGCCGAGGCTTCCAGCTCCCCGACAGACAGCACACCTCTCCAGGCCTCTGAGACAAAGTGAGGCTTTGGATTTCACTACAGGTCTGACAACGACCATAGGCCCTCCTCTTGGCTTGGATCCTCCAACCCAACCCCTGTCTGCGCTGTTACACCTGCTCAGTGTGCAGAATGCGCAGAATGCCTCTGCCTCAGCGTCTGTTGAAGGAGGCGGAGACACTAATAAACAAAGCCCCAGACTGTCGCCCTCTTCACCCGCCTCTCATTCTAATATGAGGCACCCACAGACTCGGTCACCGTGCCGAACCAGTAACACTAATCCTGTAGTGTCTGCACCACCGCAGGTTTCTCCTCTTCCCAATTCCTCTCAGTTCAGATCGGTGCAGTCTCAATCACAGCCACAGTCTACTAAATCAAGTCCTCAGCAGAGACATTCTCCTTCTACAGTGCAATCCAACTCCAATTTAGCTTTACACTGCAGCAGCCCATCTCGGCCACTGTCACCAGCTCCATCAGTAGACTCTTTCTCCCAGGCTCCTCTGCAGGAATCTTCACCGCACAGCACTGTGGCGCCTGAGAATAGCAGTAACAGCATATCAACATCAGAGGACCTGAGTCATTCTCATAGCAGTGTTTCTATGGCAATATCCACCTCCCCAAAGCCACTCGATCTTAGCAACCATGTCCTGGCACTGCTTGCAGCATCTTCCACTGTGCCCCAAGCACAAGGGGAAGGCAGCTCCTCCAATCATTCCACTGAGGTTGTGTTTTCATCCCAAGAGAATCACACTGCAGGTGAGGACATATTTTTAAACTGATGTGTTGTTATATTTAACCATTACTTAATAATGGTCTTTTAAAGCCATCATCTTTACTTGCTGTAACTTGTGATCCCTCTGACGTGTCCGTTTTGTCCCAGTTAAAATTACATGCATGGGCCACATGATGGTTCATACTATGCCCTGTGCATATCAGTCAATAGCATTCCAGTCGTACACATTCTGTATAGGTTCCTCATACCAAGTAAACACAGTTCAACAAACTTAAACAAATACTCGGCTGGAGTGACTTCCAGAGTTTGCATTGAGATACAATTGTTGTCAGACCAGTTGCATATCCTGTCCAAATGTTGCACATAAATTAGGAGCTTAAGTATTTGGAAAACCCATTGTTGTACTTTAGTGGTTTACTGATTTGTAATTCAGTTTAATGAGGTGAATAATTAGACAATCTCTTTTTTTCAGTGTCAGATGAGCCTGTATGTTTGGACCCAAAGGTTTCTACAGTGACCAAACCAACATCAACCACCAGCCCAAGGCACCCCATCTCTTCACAAGCTGGGGACAATTCCAGTCCTCAAACCCCTTCTGCTGTGGCAGACTCAACCACTTCCTTACCCCTGGCTGAGGCCTTCCCTTTTATGAACCAAGAGCAGCTCCTTCAGCTGCTTTCATCCACAGGAGGTCTACCTTCCCTCCTGGACCCTGCAGTCCTGGCTTCACTGCCCTTGGGAGGCCTATGGTTGGGTGGGCAGCATGCACAAATAACCCCTACTAATGCTACACCACAAATGCTGCAAAATCTTGCAGAACAACAGTCGGAGCAGCAACAGCAGTTGCTGATACAACAAGAGACACAAAATCCCAACCAGGATCAACAACAGAAACAACAACAGATGAACAATAATCCACTGTTTCCCTTGCTGCCCTTGTTAAATGGAGTCCAAGGGGAGCTGCCTTTGAACCTTTTGGGCTTGTTGAATCCACTTCCACCTCCTACAGCTTCAGCTTCTACTGCAGCACAAGACGGTGACTTAGGACTCACCGAGAAACCTGGACTACAGGCCCTGCTCATGGCTTCCTTACTGCTTGGGCAGCAGCAGGGCACTTTGTTACCTCTATCTGGGCTTGGCCAGGTCAGCTTGGAAGTTCCTCTGCAGCAGCCACAGCAGATACCAACCACATTGGAGAGCCTCACCCTGGATAAACCCTCTGGGCTCCTAGATCCATCAGCCCTACCTGGGCCAGGGCTCTTGGAGGTCCCCCAGGGTCTTCTTCCAATTCCTACAACAGCCGAGGGCTCTATCCAGGCCCTGCAGTCTCTGCTTCTTCCTGCCACTCTTCCTCCCCCTGCAGCCTTCCTGTCTCTCAGCCCTGCCCTACTCACTGCTGCCCTGAGCTCTGCAGAGCTCCACCCGCATCCCCACCCTCAGTTAGCTCCCGCACAGCAAACCCATCATAACCAACCTCAGGTAGGCTTCTCAGTTCCCATAGCTCTCTCCTTTAATTTCCTCCTATGTTCTTTGAAAGACCTTACAGCTTGTTTACTAAACTTCATTCTTCTCCTTAGCGCTGATTTCCCATAACCGTTTTTAATTATGTTCAACATACTTTGTGTTATTATTCCAGTAAAAGTATCTGACTGTTGAGTCATTGATGTATACGAATGTACTATACTATATTTTTACTGGATCCAATAAAATCCAGAACTTTAATTTGGATTCAGTACAGGCATGTGATGTTTGCTTTGCAGTTTTCTGTTATCCCGGCCTTACGATGTTGTTGGTTGCTCCTCTTGCTGGTTGTTCCTATTATGACTCAGAACATCACAATCACTGAACAGTCATTGACTCCAAGCTGAATCAGATATTGATGTGACTTATTGTGTAGCTCCTGTTGTCATAATATAATGGTGTATGTAGTCTTTATTTTAACCTGAATTCCTGTTCTTTCTCCAAACCTCATTTTTATCGTTTCTGTTTAACTCTGCTGAAGTCTGTTTTTAACACCTCCTCCACAATCATGGAGCAGCAGTCAGCTAAGATTATACCTGCATTTTACTGATATAGTCATAAATACACTTACTGGTAACAGTATTGCAAATATCTTAATGTGACAAAGTCGCTGTTCTGCTTAACTTTTTACTAATATTCTTGTAAAAACTAAAAATGAGACCTGAGGCCTCAGTATTAGGTTCAGCTTCTGTCTTCCATACATTATTCTGATTTCCTGTCTTCTGTTCTTTGCAGGTACCTACTGATGCTGGTGTTGACACTCTCATTCCCCTTTCACTCCAAGGCAAAGACAACCCTATATTACAACAGTTACTGCCCACTTTGCTTAATCCTGCAGTTTTAGGTGAGTGTCCAGCCTTCCACCCACTGTTTACAGCAAAAATTCAGGAAACATTTTAATAACACCTACTTCTTTATTTTTATCAGTAACAGGAAATATTGAATGCGTAACTATACAGGGTTCTCCCCAGATGATGGAACAACAGCACTGCGCCAGTATACTGCTCGCTCAGCGCTGCTATACTCATTTTCAAATTTGGAGCATTTTTTTTTCTATTTTCCCCTGATAATTTTGCTAAAATCTACCGAAATCCGTTGGGTTTGCAGGTATGCGCTCAACTTTCCAGCACCATGTTGTTTTTCCTTTGAAATCTCACAAAAGTTGCGTCTATCGTGAGGTTTTAGCGCAAGACTTTCTTCTGGGGAGGGGGGTGCACCAGGATACTATACATTTCTGGGGAGAAGCCTACTGTATATACCTACATTGTACACTGAAAAACTGCAGGAACTCTGTAGCTGTTAAATCAATGTACCCATGTATGTACCTTTGTAGGAGATCTCTCCGGTATTGCAGGCCTCCATAACATGGTGGGAATTGGAGCAAGTTCAATCCTCTTGCCGCCAGTCCAGACCTCTGCTTTGGGCATGCCCCTGCTGCAGGGCCCAGATGGAGCCATCAACTTGCTCAACAACATACAAGTAGGTGACAGTTGTATAGAATAAAGAGACTACGGCTTCAATGGAGAATTGAATTGTTCCGATGTTTTAAAATCTTTTGTCATTTGATGTATGATTGTTTTCCATAGCACTTTATTATATGAAGAAAATCTTACATCCTGATGTTGGTCATTATATATTCATAAAATGGTACACGTCATAATATACTACATATTTTATAAATGTTATATAGGGTTTGGGTTAAGCATCTAACAATTTTTAGAATATCAATAAGTAATAAAATAATATTAAAATAATTGAAGGTAAACGTTTCAATTATTATTGTGAACAAAAGATGTAGAGGCCTAAAATATGGTAAGGAAATATAAATCTCCATGACAAGTAGAGCAGTGCAAAACGTTTGGGGGGGGGCGGACAAAAAATGCCATTAAAAATTGTGGTTTGCAGCACAATTAAATAAACGATGGAACATAAGAGGAAATAATAGATGTTTTTCTTTCATCTCAATATACCTCAGACATTTTAACAGATGCTGCACAGTTGTTTTTTTTGGGTTTTTTTTTTTTGTGAATTATTTTTTTGTGATTGTTTTTATTTTTCTCTTTCAGCTCAGCATTGCCCCGCCTTCAGAAGGAGAGAAGCCAGTGTCTTTGCAGGAAACACAAAGCCCTACCCCACAGGAAGACATTCCAGCAAGGCAGATCAGTCCAGAAGTGGTCCCCAGTCCTGTTCCCACTCCAGCTCCTGCCCCTGAACCTGCACCACCCCCACAGCGCAGTTCAGAGGGCAGGTCTGTCATTGACCCTTACACCTCTTTCATGGACACGATTTATACCTCTTTCCTCCAAGTCAGTGCTAAAGAGCAGGAAGACGGGGCCCACTTGGGGCCATCTGACCCCACCTCACCCTTCTGTGCCTTACCACCGGTTTCTTTCCCTGTGGAGAACCCCACCCCATCCACCCCAATCCCAACTCTGCCTCAGGCAAGTGCCCCAGTCTCCCTCAGTCCACGGCGGGCGTGTTCCCTCCGGAACCCTGACTTATCTCGTCTCAGTTTGGAAGCAGCAGCACATTCCCCGGCTCAGGGGACACCCAAACCCACAGAGGATGGATCTGTGTCACCATTACAAAGGAAACCAGTTATGGTGGAGGGACATACGCACCCAGATCCTCCTCTGCCACCCATATACTTGGAGGAGGCCAAGACAGACTGCACAGGGACGGCTGCAGTAGTGTGCCCTTATGTGGAGATGGGGGTGGACAGGCAGGGAAATCGGTCCCAGGTGGGGTACCTTAGTCCAGGGGATGCCTGCAGTGGGCCCAATGAGAAGTCCGCCGGGACACTGCTGTCTGCCGAACAGAGAAGGGTGAGTTTCTTCTTGTTTCCTTTTGTTCAAAAGTTACAGGAACAATTTTTTTCACTGCATCACACAGTGGGACGTCCACATTGTCTTGAGACAGATTTTGACTGACTATAAAATATAAATGGTGCATTATTCTCTGATAAGAAGAGGACTTTTAGAGTTAATTGATGTAAGTGATTGTACTCTCTAAAGCAAAGTAGTAACAGAAGTAGTAGTGGACAGTATGACTAAACATGTCTATCACAGTATTTTTTAAAGATTTTTTTGTTTTTGTTTTGACGTACGTCGGTTTCACACCTGAAGATCATAGCCAAGGTTTATGCTTTCAAGCACATAAATATGTTTTACGCATATATATTTCATGCAGACAGTTTTGCTTTCACACTCCGAGAGCATCCTGTCATTGTAATCTACATGTGCTTCATCTCCCTATACTTGACACTGATTGTTTTTAGATAGTTTTGATTCAAATGATCTAAAACTGTATAATAAAATAATTGGTCTGTATGTAAATTATTTTTTATCATGCCATCTGCAACATAAAAAAAACAAACAAAACCGACCCCTAAAATAATCAAATATGGCAATATCTTAAATGCTGCTTTCTCTTCAGAACAAATTCTTGACTGTCTGTAGTGGGAAGATGTCCTTCCATAAGTGAATTGTTACAATAATCATTAGAACAAAACTGTGTCAATACAATAAGTCACTTAGTGGAAAAGTTTAAACCCAAGTACAAAAAAATTATATTTCCTGTGTAAATGTAATGCAGTATAACTGAATAGATCCAAAAACTGAGATAAAGAGTATTTTTTCTAAATTGGTTGTGTTTAACTGTTTAATCCCCTGAAGCACTGTTTTTGCATATAATGCATTCTGTGGTTTTGTTTTTTGGGTCAGTGAACCTCAATAGCCTCTACGCTGTTGACATGCTGTGTGCAGCTCCCACTAACTTTCAGGACTGTTATTGTCACGTGACTGCTGTTGTCCCACTTTATAGCATGTTGTTGATACCAGACTGTTCGTGATACAATATCACATTAGCAGATGCCTATTAATTAATGCTGTTGATGTAATGTAATTTCTGGTTTTATGTCATAAGGATCAAGCGGGAACTGCAGGGGGAGCCAGGAGAGGAAGGAAAAGGAAACAAACGTAAGTTGTCTGGTTCATTTTTTTTTTTAGATATGATGCAAAGGATAGTCAATATCAAAATCTGTAATCCACTGCATATAAATAGGATATAAATGCTAATGTGGCTCTTATCTGTTTGTCAGGCTACAGAATGTGTTGGAAGATTTCAGAGACATGGATGCTGCAGCGCTAGAGGAAACCAAGGCTACGGTAAGAACATGACACCTCAGTGATGCAGATATATTGGTTTTAAGTGTCAGCAGCTCTGGCTGTTGATTTCTTCTCATTCTGTATCGCTGACACTTCTTGCATAACAGCAGCTGTTAGAGAATGTTCAGGGGCCATTACACAAGCCGAGAATTTGTCCATAGTTTAGTTCAAACAAATGGTCTGACTCCAGAAAAATCTTTAGTTCTTAACTGCTAAAGCTGTGGTAGGTGATACTTTTGGCATCACTGGGCAGAAAATCTATTAAAAGAAAAAACTGTTATCATATTGTAATTCAAGAGGTCTAAGAGAAAATTAGATTTGATCATGGGCTTGGAAACAGGATCAAGAGGAGTTGATCTGACAGTGAAACAAGCTGCCATCATTCGTCACCTGTCATCATATCAGATAATAGGAAAATTCAGTTTGTAAAACCCAGGTTTTTTGGCGACACGGTGGTGCAGTGGTTAGCACTCGTGCCTCACAACAAGAAGGACGATTCCCGGGCGGGACCTTGGGCCCTTTCTGTGTGGAGTTTGCATGTTCTCCCCGTGTCTGCGTGGGTTTTCTCCGGGTACTCCAGCTTCCTCCCACAAT
>JAQQZY010000027.1:7114360-7125735 GCA_030068375.1 Ostorhinchus rueppellii | reverse complement strand
AATAATAATAATAATAATAATAATAATAATAATAATAATAATAATAATAATAAACAATAAAAAGATGTAACAAAGGGATGTTAGAATAACAAAAAAATTATAGGGGGCCTGAGAACAATAATAATTATTATTAATCAATAAATAATTCCTTCATTAATCTCTTAATTTTGTTAATGACGTTATTCACTTTTAGTTCATTTAATTATTTTATTCATTTTGTTATAAATCTCATCATTATGTTCATTTTTGCTCATTTTAACGATAACTTCCGCTTTTTTAATTACTTGATCTTATTCTTTGATATTTCTCAGATGAAATAATCCATTCTTCATACTTTTGGAAGCCCCTCACCTTGGCTGAGGACCTTCTTGGGGGGTTTGTTGAGGGCTGACGTGCTGGGGTTGGGCGTGGGCATGGCGTCCTGGCCCTGCCTCGCCTCCACTGGGTCGTACTCCTTCCCGTCATAGTTTGCGTCAAAGAACTTCTTGAACCACTGGACAAACTCAAAGTTGTCCTGGAACTTTCCCTTCACCAGTTTGTCGACTGGAATGATCTGGAAACAACAGGACAGTAACAGTTTAACTAAAAAAAAAAAAAAAAAGGAAAAGAACACAAACACACTTCTAGTTCATTATATTCTCCTCAAAAATTTAGCTCAAAATCAGACAAGAAACTTTCTTTAAAAATGTTTGGATGTTTTACTACGTCCCATTATTATTCACCAACATGCACAAAAATCTGCCAAAATACATGTTAAAATAACTATGAACAAAAATTATAGGTGTTTAGCAAACAATGAGATCTGAAACGGTCTTTAAAATTGTATGGATGTTTTATTACATCCCATTATTATACACCAACATGCACTAAAAAAAAAAAACAAAACCCAACTAAAACACAAAAGAGCACAGATACACAAATGGGTTTAAATGCACAGAAAATATGCTAAAATACACTGAAAGAGGCTAAAACACAAAAATCCCCACTCAAGTAATTGTTTTTTTTTTTACCTAGAAATGAGACATAAAATGGTCTAAAAATGTACAATGTTTTATTACATCCCATTATTATACACCGACATGCACAAAAAAAAACAAAACACTAACATACACAAAAAAGAAGCACCAAAATACACACAATATACCAAAATACACAGAATATATCCTAAAATAACTATAAATAATAAAACCACTGGTTTTTAGCAAAGAATGGGACATGAAACTCTTTTTAAAAATCCATGGATGTTTTATTACATCCCATTATTGTACACCAACATGCACAAAAAATACACTAACAAAACCAAACGCACTAAAATAATAATTGATTATTGGGTAAAAACTTAAATATAAAACAGTCTTTAAAAATATATGGAAGTTTGGGGGGGTTTTTTACATCCCAGATGAAGTTACTGCATCCGTTTTATTAGATTTCATAACATTTTCAAGAAATCATTAATTGCTGTGAAAACTTTTGTCTGTTTTGTTTGATTGATTCTTCAGTCACTTCATAATTCCCAGTTTTTCATCATCATCCAGGTTTTAAAATCAGAGCTGGTAAACTCATGTTAGCTCAGGTTCCACATTCAACTGAAGTCAGAAAAGTAAAAAAAAAAACAACCCAAAAACAAACAAACAAACAAAACCTGTAAATAATGTCAACTCAAACATTTTCTGTTTTAGAGTGAAAAGAGTAAAATTACAGGATGAAAATGTTCCATATCATGTCCACATCTGCAGGACAAACATTAACAAAACAAACAAACACTGAGTATTTGACCTTTATTTGTCATGTGATAAATATCCGTTTGTTTTCCTTCTTCAATAATGTTAATGTGTAAAAGTCCAGTCATTTCCGCTGTGACTGTGTGATATTTTTAGTCTGTATCTGCTTCGAGTGTGGGGGAGTATTTACAGACAGAAACGACCACAACAGAAGAAACAGGCGGCAGCGTCAGATGAGTGAACAAACACCTAAAATAAACTAAATGAGTCATGATCTGATGAACAGAAGCAGCTCGCCTGGTCGGGAGGAGCCGACAACGACACAACAACAACTGCGCTCTGGAGCCATGAATGTAGCAGATGTAGAATCTAAAACTGATGTCTGAGGTGGAGCGCTGCAGTAAATGAACCATAAAAATACATTTAACACAGGAGACGATGGTTGAGAAACAGAGACGGTCTGTCGTCCTGAAACACGGTCAGACTGATGAGAAGATGAAAGATTAGGAAACTATTTTAAGGTGCGACTTACAATGAACGATGCTATATTTAGAAAAAAGAAAAATGGGGAGTGGGAGGATGGATTTATTATTGAAGAAGACGACAAAGAAAACAAAGACAAAAAAGAAAAATGAGGAAGATCAAGATAAAAATAATGAAGATGAAGAAAAAGAAGAGGAAGATGAAAAAGATGGAGAAAAACTTAAGACTCAGACAAACTTCACTGTCATTCACGTACAAGTGTAGACGGAAGGAAATTTCATTGTGTTTTCAGCTCAGGGCAAGAATCTTATTTAAAGGTGCCAAGCTGTGTAAGAAATAATATGTATGTACATGTGCAAATACAGCAGAGATTCAAAAAGAGCAATAGGGATAAAACGCAGCAGGGATTTAAGAAGAAAAGAAACAGCAGGAGTAACAAAAATAATATGGCAGTTGAGAAAGACGAAAAAGACGAACACCAAGAACAAAAAGACTAAGAAAGAAAAAGACAGACGAAGAAAAGGATGAAAACAAAGAAAAAGACAATGACCGAAAAAGACGAGGACAAAGAAGAACACCACAGAGGAGCCCCCTGTGTCTGTCCCAGTGCTGGGTCGTGGTCTGACAGACACACTTTGGAAAACCTGTAGATGAAGGAATGAGGTGAATTTCAAGGAAGATGACTGGATGAGAATAAAAACACGTCCAAACAGCTGAGGTGGACTCAGGCTTTGTTCAAATGAAAATCAGTCAAGTGAAGCTGGAAGGATTCTTCTCACATCAGGTGGTGTTCTGATCAACGAGCTGATGCTTCAGAACCTGAACTTCTGTTTCATCGACTCAAAGAACACGAGTCCATTGGAGACACGTGGAAGACGTTCAGACTCATGGACAGATTATTACAATGACACTGATGTTGGTCAAGTGTTGAAATGATGGAAAAAAAAAACCCGAAAAAAACAAAATTATCAACAAAAGGAACAAAATAATGAACAAATCAGCATTCTTCAACACACAGCCCCGCCCCCAAGAATTCCAGGAATCTGTTAAGTCCCGCCCCCCACTAGGAACTATAATCAGGGAAAGTTTGGGGTCGAGGGAAAGTTTTTCACTGGGTATTTTAGGTGTAACTGTTCAAGTTGCTGCTGTGGAAACAGGAGTTATGATCCTGACTGTTGTGTGAACTCAAGTATTGAATGAGTGGTTTACCCTGCGTTTCCACCGGACGCGACGAATGAAACGCGCCGCGCTAGATGCTTGAGTTTTGTCTCCTGCAGGAGCTGCGCCTGGACGACGGCCGGTTCCAGGGTTACTTCAGGCTGAGTGTTGCCCAGTTTGAAGACCTGCTCACTAGGGTTGGTGCCAGGATCTCCCGCCAGGATACCAACTACCGGCGCTCCATTCCAGCTGCGGAGCGCCTTTCCAGCTGTCTGCCATCTGCGCGGTCGGAGCCCTGCATGCCCTACGCCAGCACGTCCGTGACGACCTCCACGCTGATAGGCTGTCCTGACGCGAATTTGCTTGAAAAGTTCAATTATTTCAACTTGAGCGGCAAGCGATTTTTTTCTGGAAACGCTTGCCGCTCACCGCTTCATCGCTCGCTGCTGGCCACTCAAGATGAAGTGTCAGTCGCGTAATCACATTGACTTTGTATGTAATCTCATCGCATGACAAATTCGCGTCTTGTCCGGTGGAAACACAGGGTTAGAGCCTCAGCTCCTCTTCAGAACCATCACCCCTTCTACTATTAGTACTGTGATTAATCTATTATTATTCCTTTATTATTCTATTATTTCTGTTATTCTGCTATTAATACTGTGATTATTCTAGTATAATTCCTTTATTACTCAAGTATTATTCTATTATTATTATTCTAGTATCATTCCTTTATTACTCAAGTATTATTCTATTATTATTATTCTAGTATTATTCCTTTATTCTTCTATTCTGTTAGTTACTTTCACCGACTCACTCCTCTTTCATGAAAACATTTAAAGTCGTCGTTCTTTTCAGCGTGAACATGTCGTGCCGCTCTGCCTCGTACACAGTGTAATTTGCCGTCGTAAAACACTCACCTTGTCGACACCCATCTTTTTGAAGGCGACCTGCAGGAGCTTAAAGTTGTGGATGTACTCGTGTTCCAGTTTGGCACCAAATTTGACTTTCCTCAGAGGCACTGAGTTGGGAAACAGCATGTCCATGAACTGGCAGTAGACGGCACCTACACCGACCAAGACAGAAAAGCACTTTTAACACCGGAAGAAAACGCAGAAAGTCATATTAAACACTGACGAGAAGATAGAAAAATCGCATTTAACACAGATGAAAACACCGAAAATGTCATTCAACACTGACGAAAACACCAAAAACCCCATTAAACATTGGAATAAAACATAGAAAAGCCTCATTAAACATCGAGAAAATTTCATTCAACACACCCCTTCTCACATAAACAGATCTGCTGTCACGTCACAAATCCAAACTAAAACATGACTTTTAAATGAGGCGTTACTGGTTTCTTTTGTCATTGTGGTTCTTCAGTTCTAAACTTTGGAACTTGGTAAATGGGATGAAATTAAGTGATTCGATGGAAGGAACAGGTTAAGCCAGTTAAAGCATTAAATAAAACCATCACATGAATTTATGGATGAAACTATTTTTACTGAGTTGATGTGAAATTAAAAACAGTTGCCTTCAAACAAATATATTTTGTCTCCAACGATCTCCTTAATTTGATCTAAAATTACCACAAATAAGGTGGAGGGAGCAGTTTAAAGATAGTGAACTCTGTTCATCGTATCTTTGGAATATTTTAACAGATCTGATTTTGCTGAAGGTCAAAAGTTTTGATTGATAGACATAAATCCAAGGGACTAATTTATTTTTAAAGTCAACATCCTGCGCACAGACACACCTTGAAACCCTGCATTAAACCAGGAGTTTAGATATTAAACAAAAGCCACACAAAACAGAACAGGCATGAACCTGCACATGAGTATTAACACCATCCAACACACGGTGTTTTCACCTGCCCACAGCTCATCTGAGTCGTTTCATTTTTACACTGTTTTGTTGCTAAAATGCAAAGTTCCATCAAGAACAAAGTCACAAAGTGGGAGAATTTTTGCATTTTGACATATTAATGTTAATATCATCTAATCAGTTTAATTAATAGTCAGTTTTTATTAGTGCTGTCAAACAATAACATTTTGAATTGGATTACTCAGGGTTTCTGCAGGTATCAGTAAATCTAATTTAATCCCACTTTAAACACATTTAATGCTCACGTCCAACTACAGACACAGTTTTATGTCAGTTTATCGTCCACAGGCTTTAATCAGGTTCTGAAGAGTTCTTCCTCCAATCACTTCTGCTCAAACTTGCATTTTCCCATTTTTCCCCACATTTGCCAATATTCCCTCCACTCTTTTTCCACAGCATGAGCACACCCTCTGCACGCTACACTCTAAACATCCGGTGTTGTGACTTTATATATCGACCATAAACAACAGTCAATTAAAGAGTTCCACCTGTTAATCACACTACACTTCTGATCAAAACTCTTAAATGTTTATATAATCAAAATAAATTGTGAATAAGGTTTTTTTGCATCAAGTGTATTTAATTTTTTAACACCTCTGGACAATGAATTTAATGCTTTTTAATGTCATTTAAGACCTTAATTTTCACAAAATCTTTTTAATGAATGCGTTTTAATGACCTGCATAAACCCTGTGATTAATCATGATTAAATATTAATTTTTCATCTGTTGTAGTCACCTTTCATTTTGCATAACAAAATAGATTCAAGAAATATGGGAATATATCTGCACTTAATGCAATTACTGAACACCTTCAACAGTTTCAACTATAAACAACTGTTGCTTTTTTGGTCCTCATATTTCCATCCAGAGGACCAGTTTGTGCTCTTCCATCTTTGTGTTGGTTCTGCCGTCTGTCACTACCATCAGCTGACCATGTGTTCATGTGCATTAACACTAACTCCGCTGGACAAACTGATCCAAATGTGTTGGAGACGTTCAGTCATTCTGCTGCAGATGGGTTCATGGAGTTCACATTTCAAATCAGATCAATCATAATGATGGATTAATCTGTGTTAATGTGCTAATTTTGACAGCCCTGATTCTTATTGCATGTGATCGTGCGGCTTGTCTGTTTCTGTGCTCATACCGTCCACACAAACTGCATTAGAGGCCACAAAAGCCCCATAACACAACTGAAATCACACAACCATGACACATGTCTGAGCCACGCCCGGGACTGGGACCAGGCCAGGCCAGGACAGGGATGAAAGCTCCTGACGGACGGGCGTACCTGAACACAACATCTCTATCTTGGTGAGGTTCATCTGTAGGGACTCGTTGATCCACACCAACATGTCATGACGACTTAAGTTGTCGCTGGTCACTGAGGTGGAGTAGACGTTCACAGCCATCGTCAGTCGCCTGAGGACACACAACAGGGTTTAACAGTCATTAGTCTGTTAGAACGAAGAGGAGGAGGAGGAGGGAGGTGTGACATGATGACAGACAAATCCAAAATATGCACGATCACATTACAATACTAACTCTCATATATACAGTAACAACGCGCTCGCACTGCAGATATACAAACACATGCAGACACATTTAACCTCCCAGTGTCCAGGTGAGCATGTAACACACACTTTGCACTTCATGTTCTAAAAGTTAATATTATTTTTCACGGTTTCTTTTAAGTAAGAATTTAAAGGTTGTTCATTTTTGCATGATTTTTATAACTCTGGTCCAGTCACTTAAATCAAAACATTCTACCAAGTGAGTAAAAAAAAAATAAACTGCACATGGGTAAATTTTAGCATTTAATGTTTGACCAAGCATAAAAAAAATAATCAAGTATTTGCCTTTAGATACTATATAAACAAATGTTTCCTACACCCATGTTTGGCATCTTTTTTCTCAGGCTCATCTTCATCTATCTCATCTATTATTTTTTTCCACTTTAACCTACTGTATCAACACAAAAGGAAAAAAAAAAAAGTCACAAAAATATAAAAACCAATTTGAAAAATGTATATAATTTATTGCATAAATAACTCAAAGATGCTTAATACAACTTTTTAAAGACTTTAAAAATAAATATTGGTTCCAAATATCAGGCATATCAAATCTAAATTCTAAAAATAAAATTAAAACTATACTCAAATATCTGACATAAAAGCAGATCTTTACGTAGGTGTTTTCTCACCCCCTTGGTTCAGGTGGGGGTCATTCTCACTCTTACCTGTAATACTAATGCAGTCTGTGGATTAGAATCAACAGATTTGGACAGTTTTTTTCCATTTTGAAAAAGGACAAAAAAAGATCAAAGAAGATGTAGATATGGTCATAAATCTAAGCCCCGCCCACCTCATTTATATACTTAAATGCACATTTGTTTGCTCCAGGTTCAAACAGTCAAATCTATGGTTGTATTTGCTACATCAATATCAAATAAGCGGGAGAGTGTTTCAAGTCTGCACTTTCAAATGCATTTATCCCCAGTGGTCTATGTGACCGACTTCCAACATGTTGAATATGTCATGTGATCGAGTCACGGGGGCGGTGACCGTGGACCCCTAAGGGTTATTCAATGTTGGTGTTCATCACTGACATATGCCAGGATGAAAAAAAATTAAAAATGAACCATTCCAATGTTATGTTGCATGTTGGAAAAAAACAAAAACATTTTTGATGTATCTGGCATAAAAACATATGGTTTGTTTACATTACAAACATGGAATTAAAAGGGTTGAAAAAAATCATATAGGTCAGTTATTGAGGATTTGGTATTTTTATCTACAGCTCAACTTGAAACAGAAAAAAAAAAAAAAGTTAAAAAAATAAAATAAAAATAGAAAAACTGCCTGAACATTTGGACCTTACTCTGTACAGATACTTGTTTTTGGTGAATAAAGGATGATTATGGGAGGGAAACCAGAGGATTAAAGCAGAAAAACCTTTCAGGCAACAAAAAACTGTAGTGAAGATGAGTAAATGCATTAAATCTGTTACTGAAACACAAATAATTCACAAGTAGAAGTGAAACCCCAACATCATCAATTCAAAAACAGTCAAATCTAACAAAACACTAAAATAGTGACATAACGTTTGTTCCATGAAACCCAATAGTTTCTTCATATGACTGCCAATTTTCTAAAAACAGTTTGTTCTATTGGACTTGACAGATGACAAATGTTTCCAGTTATTCTACAAGTGGAGACCTGTTTTTTAATTTTACTGTCAGATTGATTGGTAATAATGAGCTTCGTAATCGGCTCAAATTAAACCACATTCCTCCAGTTCAAAGTGAAAACTGATAAAAACTGTTCAATATGACTGGACTTCCTCTGATTTGACATTTGGCTTAAAGGCTTTTCATTTTGAAGTTGCTTTACATTTGACAAACTGTCTTTTTTTGCTGTAAAATTCAGTTATTAATCTGTTTGAGGACCAATAGTCAGTGTCAGCCGATGAGCGCAGGTTACCAGTCAACTCTCAAACACAGGCCTCTATAATCTGTCAGACAGTACATCAGGGTGTTGATTGATTTCTGATCAGTGTATTCATGTTTGTAAACTGACACTGACCCAGAGGCTGTTTCTGTTTTGGATGGGGAACATGTTTCACCCTCCTCTGATACATAGTTTTTAAATGAACACATGAATGAGGACACGCCCTAAACAGTGTCTCATTTCTCAAAGAGCCTTTATCTTCTCCTCTGGGTGATGCGGCAGCGTTTTCATCATGTGAGTCGTGTAATCTGGTACATGTACGTGCTGACGCAGTCTGAAGGAGAACCCTAACCCTTCACCAGTACTGAAGGGGAACATCTGCAGGTTCTACATGAAGAACACCTCAGATGGACTCACTGGGTCTGGACACATTAAACCCCACAGACCTGATCATTTCAGATCTACATCTGAAGAGCCAGTCATGTGTTCAAACACATGAGCAGCATTTTTAATAGAGTGGTTCTTAAAGCTACACAACGTGGTTTTTCAGCATCACTGCTCATTATTTCACTTTCATTATGCTGTAAATTAGGGGTGTGTGATAAGACGACGTTAGATCATGAAGGATTAGAACGTATTGGTAATTGGGGATGTCCTGATCCGATCTAAAGATCATCATCAGCTGCCGATCTGGCATTTTTTAAGAAGATCAAATTGGATTGGATTTAGTCACGAGATCAGACCGATCTGGGCCCGGTTCTGGGGGTGGGAGGTAAACAACTGCCCTGTCCCATCAAATTAAAGTTCCTGAAGGTAGGGAAAAGGATGATTAGCTGCACATCAGCAGGAGGCTTAGAGGAATTAGTAAAGTGTCTATAAGTAGCACTTTTACTCTGCGTGTACTCATGAGGTATATACGATAGTGATGTGCAAGTCACTTTTATTTCAACCCAGAGGTCTTTTTTTTTTGTAGAAGTATTTGGCTCAAACCAGCCTGCCCCCCAAATAGACTGACAGTCTCTTAAACCGCCCCAACCCAAACCCAGAGTAACCCGCTGATGTGCACGTCACAGAATGCACCCCCATATAATACCTAAACAGACCTGTTCATAGACACGGTACAGCAGTGGCAAACATACGGGCCAAAACCGGACCCCCAAAGGTTCTAATATGTCCCACAGAGGGAGTTTGGAATATGCAAAAATTATACTAAGTCATTAAGAATCAAAGGTGCCATAGTTTTAGTTTAGGTTCCACATTCAGACCAACTGTGATCTACAGTAAAATAATAGAATTATAACCCATAAATAATGACTCCAATTTACATAAAATGTCAATGTAAAAAGTCAGTACCAGGTCAGTATCAGCAAAACTAATTCTTAAAAAAAAAAAATAACAATAATCGGATTTAAAAAAAAAAAAAAAAAAAATTCCAGATCGGGACATCAGTATTGATGATCCAACAAAGCAGAGACCGTGGAATCGTCTATAATCCAATACAGTCAGAACCACAGAGGACTCCGCAGCTCTGGATGGTGTTATATACTGATGCACAGACCCATCACATCGGTTAATGTCCACGTTGTGTAGCGGGAGTCAAGACTGACTGTGAAACAGACAAGTTATTCCTAAAAAGAACTCCAAAACAACAAAGCACAAACAGCAATTTGCTAAATTTGCACAGACACGGTTCACACATTGGATGTCAACACAACGAACCTGTTCAATCACCTCGAGAGAAGACATCCCAAACAGTACAAGACCCAGCTGAACAAAAAAAACAGCCGCAGCACAGCCAGAGGAGACTGGGAGAGTTCAACAAAAGCAAACAACGGTAACGCTAGCATTTAGTAAAGGTACTCTGTACAAAAAGAGGAGCAAACAGAGGAGAGAGGAAATGGAAACACTGACTTTTTTTTTTTTACGTGCAAACGACAGGATTCCCTTCAAAACAGTCAAAAATGAGGGGTTCAAAAGACTGTTAAAGTAGTGGACCTGTGGTACGAGCTGCCCAGACCCAAATACTTCTGCAGCTCTCATTGGTACGAACAGCCACAGTCTGATTTTATCTCTTGATTTTTTCCCCCCTCCTGTCTTTACAGATTTGTAAAACTGAAGCGCTTTTTTGACCAAAACAGAGATAATAAAAAATCTGAACAAAACCACTGAGAAAATAAACAAGCTACAAAAAATGAATGAAATAAAAATAACAAAAAAAAAAAAAAAAAAAAAAAAAACAGACTGAAAAGGCCAGTGAAAATGAAAAAAAAAAAAAAAAATCATGGACAAAATGACCAAAATGTTCACAAACGGGCAAAGAAAAAAATAAATATGGGTAAAGTAGTCAAGAACATGAATATTAAATCAGGAAAAATATAAATACTAAAAACAAAATTTACAAGTAATAGAAATAAGCATAATAGTGGAAATAATGAAAAAAAGGAGTAAAACCATGCAAATAAATTACAGATCAAAATGAAAAAAAAATCTACAAAAATTTTAAAAAGTATCTCTTCATAGTGTGACCATTAGTTTTGTTCTTTGTCTCGTTCGGTGAGTTTTATCAGTTGAAATAATCCTTAGTATTAGTTTACCGCTTCATAACACACGCTGGTCACAGGGTGTCAAGACTGGTTTACAGATTTGTCCGTTCAAGTTTGAGAAGTGTTCCGTTTCCT
>JAQQZY010000027.1:7100637-7113684 GCA_030068375.1 Ostorhinchus rueppellii | reverse complement strand
CAGACCCCCGTGTGTGCTCACGAAGTTGACGAAGTTGAGCGGAAACACACGAGGGGTCTGCGCATTCGCCAGGCTAGCAAAAATGTAACAGGCTGTCGAAAACCAACCCCCAGAAAACACCGCCAGATCACAAGTGTTTTCAGAAAGGTATGGGTTAACATGTGATCAGGCTTATGTGAACCTGTGTGTCATTCATACTTTTCATATTCAATTGAGAATCCACAATCGGACAATGAAGAAAATGACTCATTTCATTATTCATGTACAAATCAAAAATAATAATGAAACAAACAAAAAAAACCCAACAATTTTTCATTCTTTCGATCATACGCACAAATTACAAATTGTAAATTATCAAATGGACCACGTGTCAGTTTCATGTTGACATTTTTGATATCCGATTTGGTCTGACCTGGAACTTACTGATTTCTTCATGTGTTCCATGAAGCGCCTTCTACTTAGATTGTCGACCACAGACGCACTGTAGTAGACAAAACAACACCTGGAAGAGCCGCACCATTTTTTCAGTAGTCATGTCGTTCCCTTTCACAGTCATACATTTGCTTCCTCTGAATAACACCATATTCAACATTATGGCAGAATGCATTAGACAGAATACTAGCAAACCCATCACTGTCCAGAACAACACACCAACACGTCAGGAACTACAGGGTCAGACAAAATCAGATTTAAAAATGTCAACACGAAACCACACATTTGCTCCATTTGATCATTTCCGATTTTTAATTTGTGCATAGGATCGAAAGAATGAAAAACAACTATTTTTACATGAAAAAGAAGAGTCACTTTCTCATTTTCCAACTGTGGATTCTCAAATGAGTATAAAAAGAATAAATGATACATGGAGCAACCAGAACGGTGTGCATTGGTCTTCATACTTGGTGTTTTTATCAGGACTGAGACGAGAAGATGCAGAGGTAAGGGGTGTGTGCTCAGGCTTTAGTGTCTTTGTCTTCTGATATGAGAATTAATGCAGTTTTAATACAGGACAGTTTGGGTGGTTCCTGAAATTGCAGCTGCCAGATACAGGTTTAGAAAGAAACTAACGGAGGCAAGTGGGTGATTAATCGACTTTAGATTAATATTGATCTGTGTCACATGATCTGCTCTTGTGGGAGACTTTACACTGATGAAGAATCAACAGTGATAGAAACCCACCCACAAAAAGGCCACAGTCAGTGACATTAATAAGAAACACTGCGTCTCCATTGGTTGACACTAAACTGAATATCTGAGGACAAAATGAAACATTTCGCTAGACACCTATTAACAGTTTTATTATTTTCAGACATTTTACAAACCAATATAATAAAAACAAATAGGAAAATTGTTATTTGCAGCCTGATGTTTAATTTAAAAAAAAAAAAAAAACTACAATAAAAACTGAAAAAAATACATAGAGTACGAGTTAAAATAAAAGATTATTCATTTATTTATTTTGTTAAATTTATTTGACAGAATCTGGTCAACGGTTTTACAGAAAATGTAATGATACTTGATAGAACGGATGTGAAAGGATCAATATGAGGTATAAGTCAGATGACACTGACCATTAAAAACTCAATAAAGGAAATGAACTTAAGTATTAATTATATAGTGCTTCCTATTGTCATTTTTATATCATAGTGCTTTCTTGGAGACCAGTGGTTCGGGCGATTCCAGTATGATCTTGTAAGTTTTTATTTTTTTGAGACACGGTCGATTAAAACTCAGAATGTTTTGAGGTTTCTTGAGCTGCATAATGAACTGAATATAAACTGTAATGTTACTTTCAGTCTGTGCAGTTATTTCATGTGTGTATATGGTGATATTATGGAGCCACTGAAGGTAACAGACGTGAACTATGAAAAATAAAATCAACGCAGCAAATGTCATTTTACATGTTTTAAAGTTTGAAACCAAATGAACACACTGATATCACCATTAGATTCTTTTTCACCACATTGTGCTGACCAAAATGTTTTGTCTTTTTAATAACCTATTTTGTCTTCTGAGGTGGAATAAGAGTCTGCTCTTGTTTTTATTGTTCATTTTAAGTTACGTATGACTAATGTACAGCATCTTATTTCAGGTTTGGTTGTTTTTAAATACAGTTGAGCTGAGTTTGACTTTAACTATCCTTGTATATTGCAATGTTTGATAAAGATATTACAGTGATAATAACCAAAAATTATACTTGTAGATTTATCACATTAATAGATTGATCTTGTTCATCAATCAAAACTTTATTTATAAAGCACTTTTCCTACAATAAATGCACACCACACAAAGTGCTGGACAGAAAAATAAAAACATACCCCCCCTACACACACACACACACACACCCTCCTGCACAGCCATCCACCCACCCGCCCACTCCACAGAACTGTTCAGGCGATAACATAGCAACATGGCACATCACTTTATTTTGATTTAACGTAGGAAAAACCAGTACAATTTCATCGACCTTATACTGTTTCAATATTTTTCTTTTGTATTTGATGCATACTGTGCTGGTGTACATTTGAATCTCCCTCTTGGGGTAGCAATAAATTACATTTATATCTAATTCTATTTTCTAGAAATTTGGGTTTACCTTATGTCACTTATGTCATTCTGTCATTCATCTCCTTAAAAGCTTAGCATTATTTTTGTCTTCTACTGAATAAAATCTGCACTACATCTCATAATCTGAAACTACAAGTGTCTTAAACATCATTTCCATTTCTTTTATTGAACAAGTAATAATTTCTGCCAGTGGTTTATTCCATTTCCCAAAGATTAGCCTGTAAACTGGACAGAAATAATGGTATTTATGGCAGTAATTAATAATGTTGCTTGATAAGAATATTTTAAGCTTTGGCCATGTTGTTGAGTCCTGTACAAAGATAATAACACCTCAAAATAACTCCAAACAAAACAGTAGAATGGGAAGAAAACAGAGCACAATGTTTACTCTGTTACTTTTGTATATACATTCAACTCTTAAATCTGTGCAACATGAGTAACTTCTGTTAGTACTTAATGGATGGATGTCTGTGTACATTCAATCGCATAGTTAAACGATTGATCTGAATATAAATAAGAGAAATGTTTAATGAATTAAACGTAAAAAAACCCAAACATGGTTCATTCAGTAGGAATTCGTGGATAAACGCAACAGGCCTGTATTAAAACTTCCAGGCTAACGTTAGCCAAATGTTAGCCGTGTTAGCTTAGCTCTGCGGCCACAGAATAAGAACCTAATCCCTGGACAGAGGTTACAAAACCCTTAGCTCATTTACCGACACCAGTGACCGAGGAGGAACCGGTAACAGTGGTAATAAACAGCCGCCGTCTACACCGGCGCCAAACCCGACCGGATGCTAACGGACTCCACCGGGCTTTCAGACGGTTTCCCCGCCCTGGACACACCGGGCGGCTCGTTAGCAGGACTTAGCATGTAGCAGTTACAGCAGAAAACTTTTACAAAGTGTTTAATTCCGACCGGACAGGTTCTGTTCGGGGTTGATGGTCCGGGGACAGAGGAGCCGACCCCGGAGGTACAGCTTAGCTCAGTTCGCCTTATCCGGGGCTCAGACGGACCCATCCCGGGTTCCATTCGTGCCAGTCACAGGCTAACGTCGGAGCTAACAGCACCCGCTAACCACCGCTCACATGCCGGCTGATTAATGCAGCCAGGCCGGTGCTTGCCAGGGTTCTGGACTCACCTTCAGGAGCGGATTCGGGTCAGAGTCGTCGGGTTCGGTAGTTCGTCGGTCTCTGTTTTATCTCTGTGTCATAAGAACCCGGAGCGGATACTTCTGCTTTTCTTCTGCCCGTCTTCACGTTCACTCTACCGGCAGCGGAAGGACCAAGACAGTGACGTCAGGACCTGCGGGTAACGCCCTAACGGCATACGTAACGTCTAACGTAATATCAGACGTAATGACGGTATGGACGGAGGAGGAAGTGGTGGAGCCTTGATTTACAGTATTCGGGAGTCTTGTTCAAACTTGATCATATAGTTTTTAGTTTTCATAGAAAGAATATGGACACAAACCAAAAAAAAGGCAATTGATTAAATTATTATTTTCGGCAAATTTTATATTCACAAGTGTAAATCGTCCCTATTTTACTTAATGAATAAACTATTTCACAGAACTTGAACAAAAAAAGCTGTTAAGACTTCTGAAAACTGATGGATTGAAATGGTCATAACCATTTATATATATATACACACATACGTGTGTGTGTTTCTGCTGTTTGAGCTCTCTGTATATGCCTCCCCCTTTCTTCTGCATTCTTATGTTTCTCATGTTACTATGTTCTACAATTATTCTCTTTATCATTGTAAACAAAGAACTTGATGAATAAAAAAATAAAAAAAGCCTGGGTTTATTCAGTTATTGATGAAAATGCACAGCACATGCACCTTACTATGACCTGTACATATCCTACTCATACATGTCTCATATCTATAGCCTAGTTAGCTTCTGTATATTTTGTCCATCTCAGGAGTTCTAGCACTACTTCAGTAGCACATAGTATAACACCCTATTTTATTTTTCCTTGTACACTTCTTTGTACCAACTGTTTTGCTGCTAAACTGATTTTCATTGTTCCTGTAACAGTGACAATAAACATCTATTCTATCTTAATACAAGTAATCAGGAGCCAATTACAATATTAAATGTTACTATTGCTTATTTAAATTATTACTTTTAAGTAATTACATTTAAAAATGTTAAATTCACCAAAAATAAATCTAAATATTAAATACAAAATGAATAAATGTAAAATGAATGAAATTAATAAGTAGAAAATTGACACTGTTAAACTGGCAAAAAAAAAAATACAACTGAATATTTGACTTAAATTGATTTGTCTTCAACATGAGTTACTTGTGTTAGTTCTGAACCTCAAGTGGAAAAGAACATACTTTGGCTATGATGCACAGGTGAAAAACTTATTCAGGATTTTTTATTTCCATTATTATCATCCTTCTAAGAAAATAACACTGTATTCAGCATTTGCATAGTTACTGAAAATAACCAATAACCACAGATAAAGAGATGACATTTATGTGCAAAAGACAAGAGGAAAAAAACCCTGTAATTTCTCCACATAATCAGCTTTAACACGCAAAGTGTTTATGGTACAATCAGAGAAGCATTATGTTTAATATTCTGTACAAAAATCAGTTAAAGCACATCAAGGAATAAACAATAAAAGTAATTTAAATCACATTCTTTATCGGTCAAAGTCATCCTTTCAACACAGTTAAAATGAAAAAAAAAACCCCACAAAAAAAAAAAGGAAAACCAGTTACAACTGTCTGTTCAGAAAAAGAAATGACTGAATGATTAATTTTTAGTAATAAATTAGAAACCAGATACAAAAATAGATATAATTGGTTTGTTGCAAGAATATAATCGTGTCAAAAATCTGATCTTAAAAAAAAAAAAACCTGAGAAAATGTTGAATCATCATCAGAAAATACAACAAAATGATGGAACAATGATGGAAAACAGGATGACAAAAACAAAGAAGTTACAATCAAAAAGAGGTAAAATATTGTGAAATGTATAATATCAAGGAGTGTATTCCTCTTGTTCTGAATAATATGAGAATAACCTCAAGAGTCATAATAGGAGGAAAAATTTAAAATGTTCTCTATTGTTTTAATATGTTTAGTCTTTTTGCAGTTTTGTCTGTAACATCACATCATATTATGAGAATAAACTCACAAATTTCCATGAATAAAAGTTAGGTTTTAATAATAAAGTTACAATTTTCTATTTTATTGTAATATTTGGAGTTTGTTCTTGTAACATTATGATTTTTTTGTCTTGAAATATTATGACTTTTTCCTTCTATGTAACTTTAACCTCCAGACACTGGTGACTAAACATTAAATATAAAGCAGCAGTAACTGAATTAACTATAATGAATGTATCATTTAGCACCAAAACGTCATTAAAAAACAGAAACATTTTCTTGTCTGTAACATAAAGATATTAATATAAACACAACACAACGCAAAACTTTTCAAAAGATGTCCACAGTGTTGACATTATCAGACATTGCGCATCATTTCCCTGAGTTAAAACACAAACCAACTGAAAACTTAATTCAAAATGTAAAATGACCAGATGCTCAAGTTTGGATTAATTTAGGTATAAAAAAGACAATTATTTTTGTAACATCTATAGTCTTTCCTCTTTTCTCCATTAAAAACATCATGATTCAAACGTCAATAAATCAGCTCCAACTTGATCATATGAGAATCAAAAATCAATGAAATCACAGTTTGATTATTGATTGAATAGGTTTAACAACTCACAGATACATAATTATACTATGGAGAGTTTATGTAGATGCTTCACCTCCTGTTGATACATGGAAACACTGACCCCGTTTACACGACCATAAAAATCTAATAACTGCTAATAATCAGATCTGATGCACTTCTTCTTGCACTTCATTAAAAAAAAAAAAAAACAATAATCGATAAACCCTGGTTTAGACGTTTCAGCCCATTTTGGATTTCAGAGTTTGTCCATATGTATTGAGAGTAATGAAAATGAAACGAGACGAAATACAAGTGAGAAAAAGACAAAATGGGACAAAAGAAGGAAAAAACAGCCTAAAAAGAAAAAGAAAAAAGGAACCAAAAACAGATGAAAACCACAAAATCAAGACAAACAACCAATAGTAAAAGGAAACAAGTTAAAAAAAACAAAAAAAGGACAAAAACACAGGGATATCTTAAATGAATCTGCTGTTCTTTATGACAACAAAGACAAAAAAATGTGGATAAAATGTGAACAAAATGAAAATCAGTTAAATGGCAAAAATTTGGCAAATTGAATAAAAACAAGGCAAAAAAACCAAACATAAAATAAGAGAAAAGGTGATGAAAAGTCCTTTATGATTTGACTTTCATTTACTTTTTCAAATTTTTTTTTTTGTTCTTGTTGTAAAGAACAGTTGTTAAATATGAGAAACTGCCCCGTTTTTGTCGAGTTTTGTCCTGGTTTTTCTTGTGTTTTTTTTTTCTTGCTTTCGTTTCATTTTCATCCCAGTCTCTACATATGTATGAACTCTGAAATAAGTCAAAAATGGGCTGAAACATCTAAACCAGGGTTTATTGATTATGGTATTTTAATGAAGTGCATGTAAACGCATCAGATCTGATTAGTAACAGTGATTGGATTTTTGTGGTCGTGTAAACGGGGTCAGCGTCGAAGAAGAAAAACAAGTGGAAACTCCAGGATTTGGAGCAGATTTAGTACCTGCTGAGTTTAACAGATCCATGTTCTGATCTGTTGAACATGTTAAATTAAATGAGCTCCATATGAACCTGTGATCCACTAGACCATGGACGTCAAACTCATGTTAGTGCAGGTTCCACTTTCAGCCCAGTTTGATCTCCAGTGGGTCAGACCAGTAAAATAATAACAGAATAACCTATGAATCCATATTTTTGTCCATAAAAGGAAAAGGAAAACCTGGAAAGGCAGTTTGGACATAAGTTAAACTTTATGCATCGATCCTTTTGGATGTTCTTGAATAACTAAGAAAGTAATTGATGTATGTGATGGACAACTGCCTTTCCAAAGAAAAAAAATCCACATTTTTCTGTTTTAGTGCAAAAAAAATAATAAAAATCATTAAATTATGAAAATATTTACATTTCTAAGCTATCCAAACAATAAACATGTGCATAACCTGAAAAAAGTGAATTTTTAAAAAGAAAAATAAGTGAAACTTGAACATTCTGCCTCAACTTCTCATTTCTACTTCCGTGTATTAGACCAGATCTACAAAGGAATAAAACATTCAATAACAGGCAAAATATTGGTAAAACTGGACTTCATTTTTCTTTAGATATTTCAGTTTGTTCAGTTTATTCACGTTTTACTTTTAAAGGATAGTTTGTTAATGTAAATATTTTTATAAATTAATGTTAATTTTTGCACTAAAAAAGAAACAATTGGAGTTGTCATTATTTAAAGGCTATTATGTTATTTTTTTCCACATAAAACCAAGATTAAATGATTTTTGTCATTATTTATAGGTTATTATGTTATTATTCTACTTTAGATCCTATTGTACTATAAGTGGAACCTGAACTAAATCATCCTTGACTGTTATTAAAGGCCTGATTGGACCCTTTGGTGGGCCGGTTTTAGCCCACAGGCCGCATGTTTGACTCCCCTGCACTAGATGGACTGAGGACTATGAACTGTACTGTTCATATTCCTGAAAAAATCCAATTGAGTTTGGACGTTAGTTTATTGTTGCACCTGTACTGGTTTTTCTACCATTTCTGTTTTTTGTTCTTCTCATTTGTGTATATCGTGTGTTTATTCTTGCATTCTATTTTCATTCTTGTATTCTGTTTTTATTGTCTGTCATACTGCTACAGTACAATTTCCCAGTTTGGGATCAATAAAGTCTATCTATCTATATAAAGGATCATGAACAGAACCAATGAAAGAACCAATGTGGTCACAATGAAGGTTCAAATCTGACTGCGATCGACTCCTCTGACCTCAACGCCCTGAAGCTCCGCCTCTGTTCCCATTAAAGCCTGACTCCACAGATCCAGGTTGATCTAACGGATGTGCTGTTCTGGAGTGGACGGGCAGGATGAGGACGAGGACGCGGTGGCGGCAGAGGTGGTCGTGGTGGCAGCGGCGTTGGTTATCGGCGGCAGCTCCTCACAGGCGAAGTAGTCTTTGAGTGGAGCGAAGAGGTGTCGTATGACGGGGACGCACCACGCCTTCCCCAGAACCTTCTGCCGCTGCTGTCGGTTCATGTTCCTCACATCGGTGTAATGTTTGGGGAACCCGAAGATCCTACAGCAGGAACGCAGAAACGCCATGAAACTTGAACCATATATGATCAATATCAGATTAATCCATAAAGACACAGAGATACTTTTGTGTCAGATCCAAGTTAACTTAACTGTTCTTAAGTGATTTAACACCATTTATTTTAATATTATCCTCTGTAGTTTGTGTTTTTCACCGCGTTTTATTTCCTATATTTAATTTAGGTGTTTTATAAAAACTCAGTATTTTCAAAGGTTCAAAACAGAGACATTTTGAAAGAAAAAGTGACGTTCATTAAATCTCTCATTAACTGAACATAAACCCAGTGTGTCCATCCACTGTCATTGATCCAGCTCCATGGGTTTTACTGGTGAATCAATGTTGTAGAAGATGACAGTGTTTCCATGGTAACTACGGAGCCTCTGAACATTCAAATATGGTCATATCTGATGACCGTGAAAAGATGAAGAACTGTATTTTACACCAATTATTGACAAGGACTGATAGGATTAAAGGATCAGCAGGTATTAAACAGTTTAGATCAGTAGGTGCTTTAGGTTAAAGGTGGATGTTTGGGTTTTTATGGGTTAACTGGTAGAAACAGAACCAGTGCAGAGGTGGTGACTCTTACTTTTCCAGTTCGGTGATCCACAGGTTGTCCTCTTTGCCGTTGTACAGAACCGGCAGCAGAGACACGTCTTTACCCTGTTTCAGAGAGTTGGAGCAGGTGGTGATCGTCCTGATCTTGGTTACCTGGCAATGAAACGACAGCGAAAGGACGGTAATTAATGAGCAGACAATCCGGAAAGGACACAAATCAACATATTTACATTTATGGGCGGGGTCAAGGGTGTCACAGATGGACCGCCCACTACTGTTTGATTCATAACTTTTGAACCAGACAAGTTTAAGACAAATATTCCACATAACTGTAAAAGTCTAAATGCCCTCTGAAACATACTCAAAGGGCAAAACTTAGTTTAAAATATTTTTGAATGAAAAATATCAAAAACTACTGCATCACAGATGGACAAAGAACAACGGCAATTTTTTTTTGTAAGAATTCCAAAGTTCTCCAAAGTGCAGTTCCTCTGACATTTTCCTCCTAAATGTATTCAGTGTAAACCTTAAACCCTCTATTTTACAAACTAATAATTGTTTGGAGGAAACAAATATTTGATCAAACCTAAATAGAAAGAGTTTCGACAAATGGCAGTGTCACTGATGGACAACAAAAGTAAATGTCAAACTAAACATTTTTATTTAAATTACCAATATCATATGTATTTACAACAGACAAATAATATTAACATTATATTCACATGTATTTTGCACAATTATATGCATTTATTAATTTTAAGCACTGTTTAGAATATGACATAAATAATAATAATAATAACAATAAATAAATAATATAATAGTTAAATATCAATGTATTTGGAGTAAATGTAGTTTATTTATGGTTTATAAAATGAAGGTGAAATACTGACCCGGGCTTCTCTGCCGATCTCTAAACATTCCTGTAGGTTCAGTTTGTCCGTCTGTGAGGCAGCAATTGGCCTGATGGGAAAAAAAACAAACGCAAACTTTATAAAGAATTTAAAGACTGGTCAAAAACACAGATGGAACAGGAGATAAATGTACACGGACGACATGTGAGTTCATTATTATAAAATAGTCTGTAAATTTTGTCTTTTTCATTCATATTCTTAATTTAGTGTCCATTCATATTTTTAGTTTTTTAAATTTTATATTCAAGCCATTTTTGTTTTATGACATTTTGTTTTTTTATTCATATTAATGCACTGACTGCAGTCACGCTCCTAATTTCATAATAAATATGACAATAAAGGCTATTCTATACTATTCATTTGTTTAATATAAACACGTCATTTGTGCATCTTTTAAATCTTTTCAAGTATTTCCTTATTGTATACAGAAATATACTGTATATGCGTATATAATGCATATCTATTTGCTGTCTATTTTGTTACAAGTCTAGAGGAATAAAAGATTTTTTAAAATTATCTTTATTTTCAGTGTTACAGGAACAATGAAAACCAGATACGCAGCAGATTCTAAAGAGGCAAAAATAAAGATTGAATATAAAACTATCGCATGAAAATTATCCTGAAAAATACTGATGACAAAAATACAAACAAATATCTATAAGTGTGTGTATGTATATATGTATACACACACACACACACACACACACACACCTAATACTTCTAAATATTTAATACAGAAGTATCCATCTAATTCTATTCTATTGTGTGACTATTTATCTGAATAATAAATTTAATGTTTAATTCTGTGCTGAGCTATTGTAACCCAATTTCAGTCTGTGTTCACTTGTAAAAATGAATGATGATAAAGTCTATGTGTAAATGTGAAATCTGCCTTTAGTTATCAATCAATCAGATGATATTGACATAGTGCCAACCAATTACAAAAGTTATGTCATATCCCTTTACATTTAGAGCTGGTCAGGACCAAACTATCGGTTGTGTCACTTTTCCACCAGCAGGTGGCAGTAAATCTGAAATACTCCAGGTCTTACTGGACATGCACAGGTTCTAAAAAATTCCACAGAAAAGAGTTTTACACAAGTGCAACTTTCATAGAAAATATATAAAATACTAGAATCTGATAAAATGAGGTTTGTCTTATTTATGTTATCAAACTAATGTGTAGTTATTTATTTTACATAAATACATGAATATTTATGGACATGAATCTAAGGTCAACTTTGCATGACTAAAAAACATATTTTTATAGACACGATATTAGCAATATATTAAGTCATATATATTGAATATTTTCCCATAAATTGAAGAAAATGTGTAAATGTGTCTTTTTTTCTTTTTGTTGTACTGATTATTTCTTTCCTGCTACTTTTTATTCCACTTGAATGGACCGACTGTAACAAACAAACATTTCTCTTGAGATAAATAAAGTATTCTGATCCTGATTATATTCCCACTTGTGTGTTTATTTACTGATTAAAAACATTAAAAACCCTGACTATAAATGTGAACTGATATAGTTTCCTGACACCATTACTGCTCTGGACCAGTCAAACCCAGACTGGACCTGGATGTTCTGATTTATCCAGGTTTTCCTTCTCACCTGTTCATCCCTGGGATATTTCCCCAGAAGTATCGCGCTCTGTGGGCGGGGCTAACTTTAATGGCATCCACCAGGACCGGGTTACACTGCAGGATAGAACCAACAGTCAGAGCTAAGACCAATTTAAAAAAAACCTAGAACCACAACCAGAACCAGGACCGCACCAACCTCCAGGAAGCGGCAGATGTTGACTTTGTCGTGTACGTTCATGAAGACGACATTCTCGAAGAGCCAGAAGAATGGCCGGGGGTCCGTGTCTTTGGGCTTCAGCATTTGAAGGACGCGGTAGAAGTCGAAAAACAGCCTGCCGGTGCCCTCTGCAGACGCAACGCACACGTACACACACAGGACATGGGTTCAGTTAGACATGCAGATATCAATAATCATATGCCTTTGATTTAATTTCACTAAACGATTATCTGAAAAGGTAAAAAAAAAAAAAGTCAAAATGTGAAAATGACAAATAACTTGAGCCTGAGCCACCTGAAAAAACAACCACAAAAAGTATGAAAGTAAACTGAAAATTAAAAAACATCCAACTGTGTGTTGAGTCTGGCATCATGTGCGTCACAATAAGAGCACCAAAAAAAAGATGCACAGTTAATACATAGTGGTTCGTGTCAGGAGAGGATTTTCAGAACTGGAATATATGCGCTATCACTTCCCAATGAATATCTATTTAATTCTATTTCGGATAATGGAAGCTGATTCATCCTGCTCCATTTCAGACAAAGTGTTGAAGAGCCACAATTACACAGCTGTACATTGTGACTTTATTTTTTTTTTTAGTTATTACCTTCAATATATTGGAGAGTTTGGTTTAAATTTGTCATTTCTTTTTGTTCACCTTTATATTTTATTCCGACTTTTGTACAAAAAAAAAAAAAAGAAAAAACAGTAAGTGTCTGTGTGAAACAACAGTGGAATCAGTGTTAAATGGCAGTGAAATTAACCCCTGTAACACCTAAATCGATTTCCAATTGTGGAAAAAAACCCCAATTTGACTCGCATTTTTTCTTTCAAGTAGATAGTATTTAGGTTGCATTTTGCGGGGGGGGGGGGGGTGTTTTTGTGAATTTGCATAAATTGGGGT
>JAQQZY010000027.1:7051198-7061711 GCA_030068375.1 Ostorhinchus rueppellii | reverse complement strand
TTTGCAAATACTGTCCCCGGAAACTGATTCTGCACATTGCGTTCCCCCACCACCACACACCGAATATAATAATGAAGAGAGTGCAGACTTCCACCCCCTTGTGGCCGGCTGAAGTTACTGCGGTGAACGAACAAACAAACAAACAAACACACACACACACAAACTCGGGTGATCACAATACCCCCTGGGCGGAGGTAAAAAAATATATGAGAAGGACTAAATAGGACTGAGACTAAAACAGAACTTTGACACCAGACTAAGACTGAATTGAAAAATAAGTGACAAAATTAACACTGGTGCCCAGATGTCGACAACGACAACAGACATGACTGTGGACGACGGCTCTGGGATGTGAGGACATCTATCGCTATGGAAACACAAAAACACTTCCACATCTGTGAGCTGGTAAAGTCTGGACCAAACGAAACGCCTTAAAACTAAAACTGACACAGGAGTCTGACCTTTGACCCGCACTCAGACCAGCAGTTACAGTGGTGAACATGACGATGATGGTGGTGACGCCTCCACCCGTTGTGTGTCTGTGTGTGTGTTCAGGTGTTTTCTTTCGACCTCTTTGTGTCTTTTCTACAGCCTTGAACTAATGGGCTGAACCCGTCAGGCTTTGTATCGCCATCCTCCACGCTTCGTGAACGCCAAACAAATGCCACGAAAGAATCGACAAACCAGACGCAGATTCACCGACAAACACAGTGTGAAGACACAGACGTGTGAGGACTCGCACACAGAGGCGGCGCTGTACGACGGCGGCTCAATGAAACCATTGATACAGAGCAAACACAGGCCTGTGTGTCTGTGTGTGTCTGTGTGTGTCTGTGTGTGACCACCTGCACTAACACAAGGCCAGGTGGAGGGAGGGAGCTTCCTCTTTTAACATAGTCTCAGTTTAAGACTCAAAGTGGGTTTTAAGGTTCAGATCAAGTCCAACTGGTGAATCACAAATCAGAAACACACAAATGCAACACAAAAACACACAAATAAAAATCTGGTAAAAACATACAAATTTAACACAAAAATACACAAATATAACAGAAATATAGTAAAAGCATATAACACAAAAACACACAAATAAAAATCTAGTAAAAACATACAAATTTAACACAAAAATACACAAATATAACACACAAACATAGAAATATAACCAAAATCTAACAAAAACAGAAATATAACACAAGAACACACATATATAACACAAAAAAGCAAACATAACAAAAACATGGGCTGTATATTTGATAAGGCCTTTGTGTTTCCAGATCTTCTTTTTCATGAATCTTTATGTACTTTTGTGTATCCGCCTGTATTAAACTGGTACTTTTGTGTACTGTATTAAACTTACGTTGTACTCGGGCTGGGTCTCAGATCCGGTGGAGGTGCTGCTGCTGCTCTGGGCCGAGTCTTTAGAATCCTGTTCTATCAGGTCCAGACGGGGGGCTTCAGGGACCCCCGAGGCCCCGACCCTGGCCGAGCGAGGACCACACTGTGGGGTGGGGGGGTGGGTTGTGGCATAAATACATAACAATAATGTAAGGAGCAAACACAAAAATACATGAAAAAGAAAAAAGTATCTGACAGAGCTGTTTGTGTTTTCATGTAATTTTTGTGTTATTTTTGCGTTATTTGTGTATTTATACTCACTTGTATCACGTCCCCCTTCTGTTTGCAGTTGTGTATCTACAGTTTGTGTGTTTTCATATTTTTCATGTTGTATTTGTGTTCTTCTTGTGTTATTTTCACAATACTAGTACATTTATATTACCTGTAAGGTGCTAGCATCCTGCTCACTAGTTGGTGTGTTTCGTAGTATTTGTGATTTTTTTTTTTTTTTTTTTTGTGGAATGTTTATGATATTGTCTTGTTTTTTTGCATTTATTGTGTATTTCTACTCACCTGTACAGCACTAGTGTCCTGTTTTCATGTTATATTTGTGTTACTTGTGTGTTTAATCTCACCTGTACGGCGCCGGCGTCCTGTTTCCGGTTCTGCCGTCGTGGTTTACTTGCCGTGTGTGGAGTCAGTCCGGCCTGGAAGATGGTTCTGGGCGGCGGCCTCTGTCTCAGACCGAGCTGAGAACCTCCAGAGGACTTGAGCTGTGAACATGGATCAGGTGTTAGTCGGTACCAGAACCAGAACCCTGGCCCAGTAAAGGTGCGTTCAACCTGAATCCGGACCTCGCTGTCAGACTCCCACGTCTCCTCCTCCTCAGACCTCTGTCTGCTCCTCTTCCTGTTCCTTGAACACCGGTTCCCATCTGACACAAAAACACAAGCTTGATGTTCCGGGTTCATGTGTTCCATATTAACATGTCATTCATACGTTCCATGTTCATGCGTCATTTATTCTGGGTTTACGTGTCGTACATTCTGTGTTTGCATGTGTGTTACCCTGAGGTGAAGCAGCGTCTCCGTTCTGTTTGGGACTGAATGGTGAGGGCGGTTCTGCGGCAGTCAGAGGGCTGTTCTCATTGGTCATCTCCACCCCACTGTCATTCTCTGATAGGCCCTCAGCAGGAGGCGTGGCCCCGTTCACCGCCGCCTGACGACGACACCAACAACAACAACAACATCAACTTTAGTCTAAAAACACATGAACTGAACCAACAACCAGGTCAATCCCCAGTGTTTTAATGGACATTTGTTGTTTTGGTTTGGGGTTTTTTGTAACGGTTCAGTTTTTTTGGGTTTTTTTTTGGTCAAATCTGTTGTTTCAAATTGGTTTCATCAATAAATCATATGTTTTTCTGAACATGAATACGTTATTCTCTCTTTTCTTTTCTACTGTTGTCAGTTGTTTTTTGTATTAATGCTGTGGATTAGAAATAAACTGTGCTTGTTATTACATACACATACACATACACACAAAGAAACACAATAATGTCCTATTGTGAACTTTAACAGCAGAAAGAAAACCATAAATATCAAGTTTGATCCTTTTTGCTAGAATACTAAAACTCTGAAGTCTGTATTTGTTCATATTTCCATCAATGTTGTACAAATCCAGTGTTAAAATACTACTAGAGGCATTTTAATGATATTTTGGGTAAAAACACTCATTCACCCAAGACAAAATGACAAACTAGTGACTAAACATAACCTGCATCACCACCTTTGAAATAAAAACAAACATAAAACAGTTTGAAGGCATCAAAAAGTACTGGAGATAAGATTCCACTTCCAGACTGTCACGGTTCAATGTAACTGGTAGTTTTTGCTTTGGCTTCTTTCCAAGGATAATCTCTCACAAAAAATACAAAAAATTCCATGCATGTGCATGTTATTAATGTCAAAGGCTAACCCATTTTCTGTCTGTCCATCTGACACACACATTAGCTAGCATTAGCATTAGCATCAGTGAGCTGCCACTGGAGGCACTCATGAACCAACTGTAGATCTTCATCAGCACCAAGAGGAAAATTAACCCTATATGTACCAGCTTTTATTAGCATCTTTAGAAAAAAATAACAGGAAGAAGAAACACATGGGTTGTGTTACAAACGAGTGCTTTCCACTGATTAAATGCAACACGAAGTAATAAAACAGAGGTTGTTTTGATCAAGTGAAACAGATTTTCTCTCTATTTGACCTTTTTTAAGTGACTTATCACCATTTATTATTAATATATTATCTTCTCTATTTTATGTTTTTCAGTGTAAATCATATATTTTCCCATATTTGGTGTAATAATCATGTAGACGTTTATAGTAGCTCAGATTAAAGTTGATTGTTACGACATCAGAAACAGAGAAAATGGAAGAAAAAGTGACTTTTCTTAGTAAAATCTATCATTATCTGAACATAAACCTAGTGTGTCCATCCACTGTCACTGATCCATGTCACGTCTGTAAACAGACGGTAGTCTGTTTTTCATGTTGTCTTGTCATTTCCTGTTTTATTTTGTAATTTTTCCTCCTGTCTTGTTACTCACCTGCGTCTAATTGTCTCCCTAGTGTATTTAAGCCTCAGTCTGTCTTGTCTTCAGTGTGAGTTTGTAGCCTCCTCTGTGTTGGTATAGCTAGCATTCTTCCTGTGTTTGACCTGTTTTTGTCTACGAACCCTGAGCCTGCTTGCTTGTGACCCTTGAGAACCTAAGCCTGTGTTTTTTGGACCTTCGAGCCTGCCTTTTCCCTGAAGTGTACCTCTGCCTCGTGGACGGACCAGGAGTTTGGACTGTACTTCCTTTTACAGTATTTGCCTCTGCCTTTTCCCTCAATGTACTTTTGCCTGCCTCCTTTTTGCCTGCCTGTTTTTCTGACCATCTGCCTGTCCCCTGTACTAGAGCCTGCCTTCCCCTTGGGTACCGTTGCTGAGTTTTTGATTACCTGGTTAATGACCTCAGACCAGACCCCTGACAACGGCTTTGGATTTCCCCTTCAAGATTCACAAGAATATCAGACTCATTGTTTAACTGACAGTGTCAATAAACTGCATTTATCATCTCACTCTGATCCTCAGTGTTTGTCTCTGCATTTGGGTCCTCATTCCGGGTTCAGCCTTAACAATGCAACTCTGTGGGTTTTACTGGTGAATCAATGCAGTAGAACAGGGGTGTCAAACTCATCTCAGTTTAGGGGCCACATTCAGCCCAATTTGATGTCAAGGGGGCTGGACCAGTAAAATAACAGCAGAATACCTTGTAAATGACAACTTTTCATCTTTCTTTTAGTGTAATAAAAAATATTAACCTTTACAAACTATCCTTTCTCAAATAAAAGATGTGAATAACCTGAAAAAAACTTGCATTTTGTAAGAAAAATAAGTGCCATTTCAACAAAATTATGCTTGAACTTATCATTTATACATGTGTGTTCCACAGACATTTCAGTAACAGGCAGAATATGGTTACAATTTTGTAACTTTTACAGTAAGTAAGTACATCACAGCTTATTATGAACAAAACTCACAGGTCACAGTGGTTCTACAAACACAAAACATTTAGTAACGGGCAGAATACTGTTAAAATTGCACGTCATTTTCATTAGACATTTCAGGTTATTCACATTTTATTGTTAAAGGATACTTTTAAATGTAAATATTTTCATAGTGCAATGTTATAATTTTCACATTTGACCAAAAAGACAATTTGTACTTGCCATTATTTATAGATTATGTTATTTTACTTGAGATCACATTGGTCTGTATCTGGCTCCTGAACTAAAATGAGTTAATTCACTAATTCATCCCGCGGGTCGCACTGGACCCTTTGGTGGGCCAGTTTTGGCACCCGGGCCTCATGTTTGAGACCCCTGCTGTAGAAGATGATGGTGTTTCCATGGTAACTACGGAGCCTCTGAATGCCCAAATGGGTCTTAACTGATGACCATGAAAAGATGAAGAACTGTTTACACCATTTACCAACATGGATTAACAGGATTAGTGGATCAGCAGGTATGAAACAGTTTAGATCAGTAGATGGTTTTAGTTGTCAGTGGCTGTTTCCATCTTTATGGGTTAAAATGTGAGTGATCTGCTTTAGTTTTACTCCACTGACATCAGAACCAGTTCTCATTGGATGGTTCCATCTGTGTTGGTTTCCTCACGCCCACCCAGGCCGACGCCTCCTTCAGCACCAGTCTAACGTGTCGAACCGTAGCCTCGAGGCCTCGGCGTCTTAAATCTTTCAATTCCCAGATGATTCGTGTGCCACAAACTGCTGACATGTTTCCAACTGGGTCAAACCCTGACATGTCTGCAGGCGGAGACTGTTCTGTTATTTCATGTTCATCAGATTCTTCGCTCTTCGGTTCAGTCTTTATGGTTCGTGTCAGATTTACGACCACAACATTACTTTACTTTTATGTTCATTCGAGGAATATTGCGTTCTCCCTACTGTTAGTTTGACTTTTACTTAGATCAATTTGGCTTGTTTTTGTTGACTTTTTCCTTTTGTTTGTTGCAGTTTTACAAGTTTAGAAAGAAATTACAATTATTAATTAACCCTCAAAGACCCAAACGTCCACCGTCGACCAAAACCATTTAATGATCTAAACTGTTTAATACCTGTTGATCGCTAATTCTATTCACACATGTAAATAATTGGTGTAAAATACAGTTCTTCATCTTTTCATAATCATCAGATACGATCCATTTGAATGTTCAGAGGCTCCATACCATGGAAACAACGTAATCTTCTACAATATTGATTCACCAGTAAAACCCATGGAGTTGGATCAATGACAGTGGATGGACACACACACACACATATATATATATAATAAATAAAACATTCACAAAATAATAAAGTGAAAAAATACAGACAAACATTTCTTAACTGAAGTAAAACAGAATAAAAACTACAATAACCAACAAAATTTTAAAAAAAAATAACAGCCAAAGTGATTAATAAAACAAAACAAAAATGAATCAGAAATCAGTAAATTAAAGTTGTGAACATAAGTCAAGAACTGAACAAAACTGAAGAAAAAAAAGATTAAAAAAAAGGTAAAATGTTGAAAAAATACATAAAATAATCAACAAAATGAATAAAAACAAATAAAAAATAAATAAAATGGAAAAAAAACTACACTGTAAAACTACACATGTCTACATGATCAGTGAATTAAATATAAGAAAATACACAATTTACACTGAAAAATGCAAATTACAGAGGATGATAGAATAATAAATGGTGATAAATCGCCCACGAAAAGTTAAATATAGAGAAAAATTAATTTGGAAGTTTTCTATTTATGTGTGTTTTCATGTATTTGTACGTTTTACTCCTCGTAGCACCCTATAATGTAATGACACCTGAAAATGTAACAAAATTTGCCCCTAACTCAATTGAAAATGTAATAAAACCCAGTAATGTAATAACTTCACCAATAATATAATAAAATATCCTGACTGATATTGTAATAACATTTTTACTGATAATGTAATACCTTATTACATTATTGGGGATTTATTACATTTTCAGGTGGGTCTTTTTTTTTCTCCAAAACTGATAATGTAAAACTTGACAGATAATGTAATATATATGTTCATTTTCAGTCCAAAGTTCTACATTTTGTGTTTTGAGAATCTCAGACTGTTAAATACACTGGATTTGAAACAACAGAATGACTACTGGGTTAAAGTGTAGATATAACAATGTCAGTCAGGATATTTTATTACATTATTGGGTTTTATTACCTCCGCCAAGGAGGTTATGTTTTCATCGTCGTTGGTTTGTCTGTCTGTCTGTCTGTTTGTTTGTTTGTCTGTTAGCAAGATAACTCAAAAAGTTTTGGACGAATTTTCATGAAATTTTCACAGATTGTCAGACATGGGGTATCCTAGAGATGATTAGATTTTGGTGCTGATCCGGATCACCGTCTGGATCCAGGAAAAGGTTTATTTATTGTTGGGAGATAGGGCATGAGGTCACCTGTACATTCAGAACCATCTAGTGGATGAAAGTACAAACACTGCCTTGGCGGAGGTCTGCGCTCTCCGAGTGCTTCTCCAGTTACCTTTTTGATCGAGTTAAGTGCAAATTTTATTACATTTACAGGCGTTATTACATTATAGGGTGCTTCAGGCCAGATTTGCCCCCTGGGCCACATGTTTGAAACCTCTGATATAAACAATATTATGGTATTTATCATTACTATATAGTCCACCTCCTGTTTGTGAAATGAACCAAACAGCTGATTCCAATGTGTCCCAATACTTTTGTCCATATTTTGTGCATTCAGGAGCAAGAAGCACATCACGCAACATATGAGATCAAATGATAAATAATGATTCCTGTATGAAATCTGCATATGAAACTGTTTATTCAAAGTTGATTCAATTTTAAGACAATAACATTCTGAATATCCGGGGGGGGCATGCATAGGATTAACTTTGAGAGATGGTCTCATTCAACACAACCAATTTGTAATATTCAATTTCCAAAACGCTACCAGGTCCGCTCCACACCTGGTTTATGTTAGGATCTGTTTCCTTTAGCCACAGACTGAATTTGGATTTACCTTCAAAGCTTTTCCCCGCGCTTTAATCACGTTACAAAGTGCATTAACCTCAGCAGGTATACAGCGGGCGAAGTGGAAGCAGTCAGTCTGAGTGCTTTGACTGCAAAATCAGGAGCTCACTGTGCATCATCAGTCAGACAGAGTTAAACCTAATTAGAGAAGATTGGTTAGATTGGTTAGGAGCCACTGATGGAGAAAGAGCCCTCAAAGCTCTTCTTCTCCCCGTCAGCACTACTTTCTAATTAACTCACAGGAACCTGCTTGTGTACATATATATGCAAGTGTGTGTGTGTGTGTGTGTGTGTGTGTGGAACAGCAGGGTGGGCTGTGGGCTGATTTGTGAGTGATTATTCATTCCAGAGAACTTTAAAAGGAGGGGGCACAGTCTCAAAGTGGGCTCTTGTCTGTGTTTGCATCAGGTCAGGCTTATGCGGGTGCAGCCCTCGTGCTCGGGTTCCGTCTTACGTGCCTGGAAATAATGTCGAAATCGAAAACAGTGCCTTCCTTCCAGACGGCAAATATGTTTGAGTAAGTGCATTTATGGGAACGTTCAAGCTCTGTTTTAAAAAGCGCAGAAAAGCTTGCATCTGGGTGTAGAAAACAACTAAAGTGAGACACAGGCGGTTCCGGTTCTTTCATGGTTTAACTCGGACACTCGGATCTCACACACGTTAACCCACGGGTGTCCAGTCCTGGTCCTCGAGGGCCGGTGTCCTGCGTGTTTCAGATATTTCCGTCTTCCATCACACCTGATTTAAATGATAAGCCTTACAGTATCATTAAGTTCTGCAGAAGGCTGATAACGACTGTCAGGTGGGCTGGAAGAGGGAAACATCTAAAACGTGCAGGATACCAGCCCTCGAGGACCAGGATTGGACACCACTGCATTAATCCTTTAACCTTTGAGACATTATTCCAGACATTATTATGAATTTGCATCTGTTTCAGTGTCGTGAAAGCTGCTGTGATTATGTGCTTGTTGTTTTTTTTCTTCAGTGGTTTTGCTTTATTGTGTGTTTTAGGCTGGGGCCCTGTGAAGGGGGAGGTAAATGTGACAAATTCATGGGGTCCAGCATTTTTCTGGGGGGGCATAGAGCAGTGGATCCAGTGGCTAAAATGCAAAACACATTGGATTATTGAGCAGTATATGTTGAATTTGTTTTGTCATTACTAATGTAAATTGTGACTCTTATCTTTTTTTTCTTTTTTACACTTTATTTATTTATAAGTATTTAAATTTTCTATAGAACAAGAACAAAAAAAAGAGAGATCTGGGGATGACCATTATAACATAAACATGCATTTAACTTGAGCGTTTTTTTTTTTCTTTGTTTTTAGTTCGTAGTGTCACAGTTTGTAAAGTCTGTCCATTTTCTCCAGCGTCTTTTTCCCAGCTCCTCCTGGAGCCGCAGGGTGACAGTCAGTCTGATGTTTTCTACAGTTGAGATGAAGAGTTCCATTGTGGAGGTTTGTTTCTGCAGCCAACATTTTGTTATGGCTTTTTTTTAGCCGATATCAACAAAGTCTTTAGGAGGTAAACGTCGTCTGGATCCAGTTCTTCTGAGAAATAACCAAGATACAACACTGTAAAAGAGCAGCTGATAGGAAATTGCTCTTCTATCCTGATCACCTTTATTTATTCATGTATTTGCTCTGCCATTAGTTCCTCGTACACAAAAGATGTTTCAGTTTTTTCTTCTGCTAAAAACAAACACATAAATGAGTGAATTATATTGAAATAAATGGTGATACGTGACTTAAGAAAGGTTAAAAAGAGAAAAATTCATTTAGATTTAGGAGCTGCAACAAAATAGTACTGGGTCTTTATGGGTTATTGAAGAATGAAATGCTTTTATATGAAACACTTGCAAAATACAAACATTGTTAAAGATTAAAGCAGTCTTCTCCAGCAGTTGTGTCTTATGATGCACAAAGAGTTGTGTAACAGCACCAACAAATGCTTTTCTCATGTGGCTTCATTTCAGTAAAAGCCCAATAAATGAATGATTTCACGACAATCAAAGATTACAGGAAAAGTCTAAAAACTGACGACTGTTGTGTGGATCAGAGCAGTTTGTTTTTCTGGATATGAAGCTATTCAATTAGAGGAACATGTGAAATATGCAGTTACATTAATCAGCGCATAATATGTGGGAAAATTAACCCTTTGATGCATGAATTATGAGGACCTCAGTCAATTTATTTATTTTTTTTTCCTGAATGGTTTTATTCCTCTTTGAGCATGAAAAAAATATATATGGTTGACATTTTTTATCAACCTGTTTATGGAGTTACAAAAATGTCCACTCATCTGGACAGCATGTGTTTAATTTTTGAAGAAAAGAAATGTATTTCAAACGCAATCAGAAAGTGATGTAATGTGTGAAAACTCTTTCTTTAATGCAGTTAATCTGATGTTTTCTCACATTTGATCATACTCTTACACTAGTTACACTGCTCTACGATTTCTTAGAAAATATCTGCTTCAGACATTAAATGTGCTAAATCTTACATAATTTAATAAGATGAATCAGAAAACAAATG
>JAQQZY010000027.1:7018779-7029534 GCA_030068375.1 Ostorhinchus rueppellii | reverse complement strand
TAAACTTTAAATACACCAGTTAAA
The DNA here is from genome assembly GCA_030068375.1 of Ostorhinchus rueppellii. Taxonomy (NCBI): domain Eukaryota; kingdom Metazoa; phylum Chordata; class Actinopteri; order Kurtiformes; family Apogonidae; genus Ostorhinchus; species Ostorhinchus rueppellii. The sequence goes on along the minus strand of JAQQZY010000027.1, from coordinate 7,029,510 downwards.
GATGAAATCTAACTACATACTGTCACCACAGACACTGGTTTGTGTGTACATCTGAAGTACTTTAAAGGTATTTGTGTTATTTTACTGCATGTCCAAAGTGAGGTAAAATACATTAAATAAGTCATCATGTACTGCATACAAACTGAATAATGAGAATTCATGCTGGAATATAAAATCATTTTTCAGGGGGTACTCCACTGTAAAACGTTTGAGAACCACTGTTTACTGTAGCAATTCCATTTTCTGCAGCTGTTTGCTTCTCCAGTTCATGTCCCAGTTAAATATTATATTTTTACTTGATCAGAAACTGGAACAGTCTGACTCAGAGTTAAACATTAAACCAGTAGTTTCCAACCGCTTCACCACACATTAAGTTTTTCCTTCTACATAAACTTCTTGCAATATTTTACGTAAGGGAATTTATAAAATCAAGTAAATAGACAAACTTAAACTAAGAAGCATTAAAAATCCACCAGGACTTGTTTATTCCAGGGTGAGGTCAAGGGTCACAGATGGACCGTCCACTACTGTTTAATTCATGACTGTTGATTCAGACCAGTCTAAGACAAATTGTGCTCATAATTGTAACGGTCTAAATACCATCTTAAACAGACTCAATGGGTAACATTTAGTTTCAGATTTTTAAAAAATAAAAATCTAAAACTACTGTGTCACAGATGGACAAAGAATTACCGTCTATTTTTTTTTTTTTTTTACAAGAATTCCAAATTTCTCCAAAGTGAAGTTTCTCTACTATTTTCATCCTAAATGTATTCAGTGTGAACCTTAAACCATCAATTGTACAAACTAATAATTGGTTAAAGGAAAAAAATATTTGATCAAACCTAAATAGAAAGAGTTTAGACAAATGGATGGACAACAAATATGAACATTAAATTAAACATTTTTATTTCAATTATTAATATCATTTACATTTATTTACAATATTTACGACATGCAAATAATATTAACACTGTATTCAAATGTATTTTGTGTAGATATATGCATTTATTAGTTTGAAACACATTTATTTTATTTAGAGAGTTTATAAAATGAACCAGAATGATAAAATTAAATGGTCACTTTACAAACAGTCACACCCAGAAAACTACTCAGATTTTTTATTTCACATATTTTTCTCATTTCAAAATACATTTTTCTGGAAATATATTTACCTAAACAAAACTATAAGTTTGGTGTAGATTATTGTAATTTCATTTTTATTTATTTTTTTTACTAGATGTGAATCTTTTTTTGGATTCACCCTTCAGTAATGACTTCACAGAAGTATTTCAGAACCATTTATTTCAGTATTTACAAGAAAACATTTACAACTAAGGAGCTGGAGGATCACTGAAATTGTTTGTCAGCAGTTCATTAATTTACAGTAATACAGAATGGTGAACAACTTACTGATTAAACGTTAGGGCTCTATTAGTTTTCATTGTATTTTTAAAATTATGAACAGTTTTTCCTTTTGCACCAGATGTTAAATCTTCCCATAAATACATTCAAATAATTCAATCAAGTTTTCTGAAAAGCATGAAAAATGTCTGCATTGCAAAGTTGAAATGATTCCAGCAAACATTTAATGTTTAACAAAACTCCAGTTTGTTTGTCATATTAACAGTGAACTTGTTTCTACAGTCGTATATGACCTAGAGTTTCAGTAAAGGATGAATTTTATTGATAAACATGTTGTCCTAAGTTTATGAATCCAGAAAATGATACATTTCCCCATGAAATTGCAAAAAATGACATTAGATTCAGCTCTTCCTGCTCTGTGTGTAATGTTTTCTTGTGTGATGTCACACGTTCAGTATTTTTAGTTTTGTTTTGTCTGATGCTGTGATTCTTTATAAAACCAAATTGTAAAGGAAAGTTTTAAATAATGATGCTCTACAAAATGACAACTTTTATTTTACATTGTGCCAATAAAACCATATGTATAAGTAGGATTTTTAATTCTGTACTTCCTCCTCTGGTGCAGTACCTTATGTACTTTTACTGCAGGAAATGGATCTGAATATTTCAGTGTTACTTTCTTGTAACAAACACAACTCAGCATTTTTACTGGTTTTGTTTTTTTATGCAGCAATTTCTACGTCTGATTGAAATTCTGTTCCAGTTTCTGTTGGAGCCGAAAGAGGTGACGACACACGCGCACGCACACACACTCACGCACACACACGCACACACACACACACACACACACACACACACACACAGAGTTCTGATGTTAGTGAGTTTCTCTTTAGCCTTGATAACTGAAGCGAAGCTAAGCATCGACTGGCCCTTTGTGTGCATGTGCAAATGAATGCGTGTGTGTGTTTGTGTGTGTGTGTGTGTGTGCGTGCGCGTGTGCAGTCGGACAGGTTCATGCAGCAGCTCAGTGCGTTTGCAGGGGATCATGGGATGAGCGCTGGACCTCTGAGGAACCTGATGAAGAGCGTTCTGTTGGTTCCACAAGGTGACGAACATGAAAATACACAAACTAACATCAACTAAAACGAGCTAAAATGTATGAAAACAAACTTAACCAACATACATGTTGTGTTTTTCCATTTATAAGTGTTGGGTTTTTTTCTTTAAATACATGAGATTTTTCTCTACATGTGATTTTTTTTTTTTTCTCAACATATTTGTTTTTCTCTAGGCTACATGTTTTTTTCCCTCTATATACATGTGATTCTTTCTCTCCATACATCTTATTTTTTTCTACATACATGTGATTTTTTTTTTCTACATCTGATTTTTTTCCCTCTACATACTTGTGTTTTTTCCTCCTCATACATGTGTTTTTTGTCTACATACGTGTTGTGATTTTTTTTTCTCTACATACTTGTTTTTTCTCTACGTACTTGTTTTTTCCCCCCCTCTATATACATGTGATTCTTTCTCTCCATACATTTTATTTTTTTCTGATTTTTATTTACATGTGATTTTTTTATCTACATACTTGTGGGGTTTTTTTCTACATACATGTGATTTTTATCTATCTGAGTTTTTTTCTTTACATGTTTTTTTTTCTGTACATACTTGTGATTCCTTCTCTCCATACATCAGATTTTTCCTCTACATACTTGTGTTTTTTTCCTCTGCGTAAATGTGAGTTTTACTACATGTGTGTTATGTTTTCTTGTTCATACGTGTCCACGTCAGTTGAATTTTCCCACATGGTTCTTTGACACGTGAACATACAAAGTGACAGAAAATGTGTCGTTACATGAATTAGTGTCTCCTGTTTCTGTTCAGGAGCCCTAAAGAAAAACCTGTCAGAGGAGCAGATTAAAGAAGACCTGCTGACGTTAGGTACGAGACCACCTCGGGGTCGGGGTCGGGGTGGGGATGAGCCTCAGACGTGACCTTTAACCTTTCCCTTTCAGACTGTTCAGCTCTAATCCATCTCTCCTCCTCATCCAGGTCTGAACGAGGACAAAGCCGATGGTTTTTCACGGCAGGTACTCCACAACACTCTGATTCTCACAGAATCGACTCCAAATTCACTGTTTGAATCCAACTTTATTGTACATGAAATAAAGACAAACACAGAATTCAAGAGCATAAGTTATGTTTATATAATGTTAATTAAAAACAGTTAATAGTTTATGTAAAATAAATGCTAATACAAGTGAAAAAATAAAGCTGCTGTTAAGTGACAGAATAATATATGAACAAGGACGACTACAAATGGGTTTTAGTTTAGAAAAATAATAATAAAATAGTTAATTTTGTATTTTTTTTTTCATTTTTTGTTCATTTTGTTGGTTATTTTCTTGATTATTTCCTTTATTTTGTCAATTTTGATTTATTTTTGTAATTTTTTGGGATTATCTTCTTCATTTAATTGATTATTTTCTCCATTTTTGTTCAATTTATTGATTATTTTGCTCTGTTTTGTTCATTTTGTTGATTATTTTCTTAATTTCATTGATTATTTTCTTCATATTTGTCCTTTTTATTGATTATCTGAGCTCTTTTCTTGCAAAACAGAAATGAAATATTAAAACTTTTGATGTTTTGGTCTGGATTCTACCTTTTTGGTATTTTTGTATTGTTTGGTGAGAAAAAAGACTGGATTAGGCAAATTAGTGAGTCAGTGCATCAGTTTCTAACAACACACTTGACATGTCTTTAACCCTTTTGTTCAGACATTATGATATTTAAAGGTATTAATTTACTGATGCTTTATATCAGAGACAAGTTGAACGAAAACAAGAAAAAAAAATGAAGCTATTTTTTCAATGAGCAAAATAATCAACCAATTGATCAAAATTTAACAAAGTAATCAAGGAAATGAAGAAAATGCAAAGTGGACAAAGATGAACAAAATGATCAAGAAGATGAAGAAAACAAGAAAATGAAGAAAATAATCCACAAAACGGACAAATTTAAACAAAATAATGAAAATTATCAATAAAATGAACAAAATAATCTGGAAAATGAACAAAATAATCAACAAAATTAACCAAAATAATTCATAAAAATGACTAAAATAAAAAATAAAATTAATAAGAATGACAAATAATCAACAAAATGAACAAAAATGACCAAAATAATTTATAAAAAGAACAAAAACAAACACAATAATCAGGTTCAATTCATGCCATGAGGTCAGAGGTCAAACTAAATAACAACTTTAACTTTTTCAACACATTTACTTCAGTTTTTTTTGTGTTTTTTAAGGCTGTGCACATATTTACTGCATTTTATTCTTTATGTGAATAAAAGAATATGAGAAATACACATGTCTGATCATTTCAACCATTAAAAAAAGGTGAAATTAGACTTTTCCACCGGACGGTCGATGTAAACAGTTATAAATTAGTTCTTATTCCTGGTATTTCTTTTGCGGTTCTCATGCTACTGTCACATCCATGTCAGGTAAATAGATCTAATTGTCAGATTCTCAACAGACTGTGTAGGTTAAAAGTGAAAGACAACGAGTGTTTGTTGAATAAACGAGTAAATGCATGAATGAATCGATGTTTATACCAATAATAACTGAAAACAAACCGTCCTCCAGCTGAGTATCCTGTAAAACATCTGAGTCTGAGTCCTGTAGAGATGTTAACGCAACGTAGTTACCATCGTTATGGTAACGTTAAGGCGGTGGTTTTATTGGGGGGGGGGGGGGGGGGTTAATGAGCTGCAGTTCACTCCTATTGACATGTAAATTATCATTCAACCCTGGTTAATTCTTCTACGTCTAATGATTATTGTCCTGAACTGATGGACGTCATCATTTACTTTCGTCAAACCTTAAAAAACTTAACACAAAATGAGTGAAATATTTAAAAAAAAAAAAAAAGAGCAAGAAAGAGTAAAATAATCACAATAGAAAAGTAGGAAAACAAGAAGACTATGAACAAAATTAAAAATATATATTCAGAAAATTTGTAAAAAATTAGATTAAAAAAAAAAATAGGAACTACACTGAAGAGTAATCAGATGAACAGAGAATTAACAAATTTAGTGCTAAGATTAAAAAAACCTTACCAAAACCTGAGTAAAACAATTGCAAAAGGAAGAGAAAATTAGTCGAACAGTAAGGATAAGAACAAAATAAAGAAAATATATATATTCAGAAAATGTATGAAAATGATATTAAAATATAGGAACTACATTGAAAAGTAATCAAATGAGCAGAAAATTAACACATTTAGCTCTAACCTTAAAAAGAAAACTCACCAAAACCTGAGAAAATATGAGTCAAACAATCACAAAATGAAGACAAAATTTGCAAAACAATAAGGATATGAAGAAAAAAAAAATCGAAAAATGGGCAAAAATGAAATAAAAAAAAAATTACTTCTAGACTTAAGAAAACAATAGTAAAATAAGAAAACAATAAGCAGAAATCAGTAAAATAGTCACCAAAAGTCCAGAAAATTGACATAATGAAAATACAATCCAAAATTAACAAAATCCTATAAAAATATAAGAAGTACATCAAAATAAGGAAAAGGAAATGAAGACGATAAGCTCAAACCTTTCAAAATTAACAAGAAAGAGTGAGCGGATATGAATAAAGAATAAGAATATGAACAAAATAAAAACTATGTTCAAAAAATTTGTAAGTCAGATAAAAATAAAGGAACTAAATTTAAAAAAAAAAATCAAGTAAATGAACTGAAAATTCAGAAATTTATCTGTAAACTTAAACCGTGACCAAAAAAACTTTCCAAAATGAGTAAAATAATCACAAAAAGGACAAAAATGATAAATAAGGACCTGTTGGAATGGTGTGAGAGAAGTGTAACTGAATGACCTCTGGCCTTTGACCTTTGCAGTGGGCGGAGAATTACGCTGTTCTGTCCAGACTTGCCGTCAGACAGACTCTGATGGTCAACCAGCTCGTCGACATGGACTGGAAGTTTGGAGGTAAAAGCACATTTCATCCATGTTTTTCTGTGTCATCATTATCAAGCAGTTCATATAATGTTCTGAAATAAGTAAATATATAAATAATGAACAAAATAATCAAGAAAATGAAAAAAATAATCTAGAAAATGGACAGAAATTAAAATAATCAATGAAATGGAAAAAAATGAACAAAATAATCAAGAAAACAGGCAAAAATGAACAAAATTATCAAGAAAAAGAACAAAGTAATTAAGAAAATGGAAAAAAATGAACAAAATAATCAAGAAAATGGGCAAAAATGAACAAAATAATCAATTAAATGGGTAAAAATGAACACAATTATCAATAAAATGTGCCCAAAATACAAAATAATCAACAAAATGAACAAAATAATCCTCTTTTTTTGTTTTTTTCTAACCTTTTTCTCTTCATTTCCAAGGACTTTCCCTGTATTTAACATTTCTGAACTCGACACTGAATTCACAGATGATGTCACTATCTGTTTTATTTTGTATTTTATTGTGTGTTTTATTATTCTGGTTCCGGTGTCGTGTGGATCCATGTTTTTATTTGTGATTCTGGTTCTGATTCCAGTGACTGTCGGGACCAGTGAAGTTCAGAAAGTGGGAAACATCTTCCTGCAGGTAAAACACAAACCTGGAAAATAAAGTCACACACATAAGAACAAATGTCGTCCGAACTTTAAAAACAGAGTCGACATCAGGGGTTTCATCAGGTTCACTGTTGTTGTTTCACTAAAAATTAGCATTTTTGCGGAATTTTGGATCTATATTATTACAATTGTTAGAAAATGGAAAATAATCAACAAGATGAACAAAATAATCATCAAAATGAATAAAATTATCAACAAAATGGATTAATATAAACAAAATGAGCAAAATAATCAACAAAATTAATTAAATAATCAACAAAACGGATAAAATATCAACAAAATAAACTAAATAATTAATAAAGTGAATAAAATAATCAATAAAATGAACAAAGTCATCAACGAAATGAATAAAATAATCAACAAGATTAACAAAATAATCAACAAAAAAGACCAAATAATCAGCAGAATGAATAAAATAATCAACAAAAAGAATAAAATGATCAACAAAATGAACAAAATAATCAACAGAATAATAAAATTAATAAGATTATCAACAAAATGAACAGTCATCAACAAAATGGATAAAATAATCAACAAAATAATCAACAAAATGAACGAATTAATTTTTTTTCATGTACATTAAAAATACAGATGTGAAAAAATGCAAAAACGTGAGGTTTGTTCTTTGTCTTCATACTTTGAAATCTATAAATAAAACATAAATATTGGCATAAAAACAATAAATCAATATCTGTGAATGATTAAATGACTAAAACAACTACAGTAGTAATGATGATTGACAGATTAAAATAAGTCTTTATCCTGAATAAATGAAGTGAAAATGAAAATAAGTGAAAAGTAATACATGTTTTATCCAATGTTGAATGTGTGGTTGCAGTTGAAGCTGGTGATCCGGAAAGGAAACTCCACAGAAAACGTCTACATGGGTGAGTAAAGCGAACCCAAACCCATGAAACCAGAGTCTGGATTTAACCCTTAAAGACCCAAACCATCCACTGATCAACACATGCATCAACATTAGACACAAATGGAGTATTTAAGCTGAAAACACTTCTTATATTATTGAAAAGAAAGGGAGCTCATTCTGAAAAGAAACTTAAAGAACGACACGTGTTGGTTTTATGTCATTAAACACAGATACATTTGGCTTTTTTAACAACTTGAATTTACGAGGCACATGTGAATGCATCATAAATACACAAAACATATACAAAAATACACTAATATGCACAAAAAATATGTTAAAATACACAAAAGAGTAGACTAAAAGACTAAAAATCTACATTAAAATGAACAAAAGATCACAAAAATATGCTAAATGCACTGTGAGGGTATGTGCAAGTTGGATGAAGTTGAATTTCTGACCTTCTATTCACATTAATAACAGTCCAACAGGCCTAAATACGCAAAAGAATCGACTCAAATACACTAAAACACACACAATATACACTAAAAGCTACTAAAATACACAAAGATATGTTAAATACATACATATGATATGTGCAACATTGAAGGATCAAAATTTCTGACATTTTTCTCCATTCACATAAATAACAGTCCAACAGGCCTAATAGTTATTACATACCAACATACACAAAAAAGCACAGAAATATGTTAGAATACACAAAAAATACACCGAACAGTAGACTAAAATACACAAAAATGTCATTAAAATGCATGAAAAATACACTAAAATTCACATAAATACACTAGAATATACTAAAAATACACAAAAAAATATGTTGAAGTCCACTACAGTACATAAACGTTTGCTAAAATGCACAAAAATATGTTGGAGTACACAACAAATACACAAGAGTGGACTAACATTCACAAAAACGACATGAAAATGCATGAAAAATACTCTAAAATTTGCACCAAAAAAATGCTAAAATGCACTAAATTACACAAAGACGACATTAAAGTACATAAAAATGCACTAAATTACACTAACATGAACTAAAATGCACTAGTGCATGTTTTTTTTAATGGTTTTTTTTTGTTTTTGTTTTTTTACTGCTGTCGTAACCAAATAATGTCATGTAAAGTATCTGTCTGTCATCAATAAGTTACACTACGACTATATGAAAATGCATAAAATTATGTTAAACTGCACTAAATAACACTAACATGCACTAAAATGGAAAATAAAATACTCTTAATGTACCATCAGTGTATTTACAGGGTTGATGAATTCAAATTTCTGGTATTTTCAGACATTTTTCTCTTCGGTCTTTGGTCAAATTTCAGATTTTCTATTTACGTTAATGACAGTCCAACAGGCCTCATCGTTATTATACACCAACATACACAAAAAAGCAGTAAAATTCACAAAAATACACTAGAATGCATAAAAATATGTTAGAATACATAAGAGTACACTAACATACACAAACTACATTAAAATGTATGAAAAATACACTAAAATTTGAAAAAATACTCAAATATTCACCCCCAAAAAATCCTGAAATGCACAAAAATTCTGTTAAACTGCACTAAAATACACAAAAATATACATAAATGCATTAAAATACACAAAAACTACTCGAAATGCACAAAAAAGTATATCTACAGGTTTGATGAATTCTATTTTACAAACATTTTATCTTTGTTTTTTGTTCAAATTTCAGACCTTCTATTTACATTAATAACAGTCCATCAGGCCTAAATACACAAAACAATAGACCCAAATACACTAAAACACAAAAAGACACACTAAAATGTACTAAAATACACAAAGATATGTTAAATACATAAATATGGTATGTGCAAGTTTGAAGACTTAAAATTTCTGACATTTTAAGACGTTTTTCTCCATTCACATAAATAACAGTCCAACAGACCTAATAGTTATTACATACCAGCATACACAAAAAAGCACAGAAATGTTAGAATACACAAAAAAAACTAAAGAGAAGAATAAGATATAAAAAAATGTCATTAAGATGCATGAAAAATACACTAAAATTCACAAGAAATCTGGAAATGCACAAAAATTCTGCTAAACTGCACTAAAACACACAAAAAAATATATACATTAATGCATTAAAATATACAAGAACTGCTGTAACTGCACAATCAGTGATCAATAGAATTGGTGAATCCTATTTTACAGACATTTTATTTTTGGTCTTTGGTCAAATTTCAGACGTTCTATTTACATAAATGACAGCTCTCATAGTTATTATATACCAACATACACAAAAAATGTACACAAATATGTTAGAATACACAAAAAATACACTAAAGAGTAGAATAAAATACACAAAAGCTACATTAAAATGCATTAAAAATACACTCAATTCACAAAAAATTCTGGAAATGCACAAAAATTCTGCTGAACTGCACTAAAACACACAAAAATATACATTAATGCATTAAATTACATAAAAAATACCTTAAATGCGCAATCAGTGTATCTACAGGTTTGATGAATCCTATTTTACAGACATTTTATCTTTGGTTTTTGGTCAAATTTCAGACGATCTATTTACATAAATGACAGCTCTCATAGTTTAAATTTAAATAAATTAAATTAAATTAAATTAAATTAAATTAAATTAAATTAAATTTAATTTACACATTTGGCAGACGCTTTTATCCAAAGCGACTTACAGTTATTACAGGGTATTGGTTACAACCTGGAGCAGCGTGGGGTTAGGTGCCTTGCTCAAGGGCACTTCAGCCATTGCCTACTGGTTAGGGTGGGATTTGAACCTGTAACTCTCCGA
>JAQQZY010000027.1:6989686-7002028 GCA_030068375.1 Ostorhinchus rueppellii | reverse complement strand
AGCAGCTGGGATAGGCTCCATGCGACCCCCGTGACCCTAATGAGGATTAAGCGGGTATAGAAGATGAATGAATAATAATAATAATAATGATAATGAAGATATCTGTAAATGAACACCATATTTATGTTCCTCACAGTGTTTATGGATTGAAGCAAATCATTGCACTTGTGATTTAATGGAAAAACTGACTTTATGTACTTCTGTTTTTTTTGTTTTTTTTACAATTCGTAAATATCGGTAAAGGTTTACGCATATGTCCAGGAGAAAAGCGACTTCTGTCATAAGAGTAAGGTTCCACTTTGCTTAGAAGTTCTCTGGTCATGTTTATTTTGTATTGTTTGCTTCACCAGGAAACAAAAGAATCTAAAGCTTTTCCCCAGAAAGATTTTGTGAATGTATGTAAGAATTGTAAAACTTGAAATATCAATCAACATGTTTGTTAGAAAGAAAGATGTTTTTCCCAAAAATCTGTGACATGAGTTGAAAAATATTCTCAAATTGGCAGGAAACCACTCCTATAATATAATAAAAACCAAACTTAAAAAACATTAAAACAACTGAGAGGCAGAGTATTCCTCATGCTGCTGCTTTTGTGTTGAGATTATTTATGTTCTTAAGGCTCCATGCGTCACCATCAGCTCTGAAGGAATAAAACTGAATTATGCGTTTATATCTTTACAAACTTACTGTGTACGATAAAGAATATTGAAGTGAAAACATAGATGATGCGTCTCCTGTTAATTCCTTTCGTGGGATTTGTGTTCTTTCTCACTGTTTTTATGTCGGTTTTAAAGATGTGTGGGCTGTTCAGGTAAAACATATCTACAGGCTTAGCTAGATGCAAACAGATGGTTGGTATTTATCTGCTCGAAGAACACAAACTGAGATGAATAAAATAAAATGAAAACAAACCAAACACCAGCTATGGATTGAACAGTCTCCTGTAAATCTGTTCTGTACAATTACAACCTCATATGTTTTTACATGTGTTCATCTTGTATACTCTGAAATTCACTTTATTTATTTTTTATTATCAGTTGAAAACCAATTAGTATTTGAGACATTACAGAGTTTCATACATATAAAGTAATTATATAGTCAGAAATATATGAAATTAACTTGAATATTCTCAATTTTTCTGTAAAATCCAGACTAAACTTTCCGTTTTTGACATTTGACTTGTCTGTCTGTTGTAATATATGTATTTAAGTCCAAGTTTAATGTATAATGTTTGGTTCTGGGTCAAAGTTGAAGACAATGCACATTATTTGTGGTTTTAAATTATTTATAAAGGACGTACAAAGACAAAAACACTAATTATTTCATGATTTCTGTGGTTATTTTGTTGATTTTATTTAGTTAATGCTGGTGTTCACTGTATTAAATGAACAGAATAAGCACAGAATTAAAAACAATAAACTAAATATCAAAGAATGAACAAAAAATGAAACAAAAAATGTCCAAAATAATTAAAAAAGAAACAAAAAATGACCAAACTACAAAAGACAAAAATAATCCTAAAGTGAAGAACATCATCTAAAATAAAACAAATATTGTCAAAATAATCAAAACTATGGTACAAAAAATATTCAACTAAATGGAGAAAAGATTAAAAAAACAAGGAAATAGCAAGGAAAACACAAAATAATAAAAAATAAACAAAATAATAAAAACAAATATTAAAATGTAGCCAAAATAATCCAAAGAAATAACACAAATTAACAAAACAATAAAAAGTGATAACCTGAAACTATATAATAAAATATTTTCCAAAATAATTCAAACAAAAAAGCAAAAATAATAAGTGATTATAATGAAGTATCTTTAAATGAGTGAGTAAAGTTTATTTATGTAGCATCTTTCACAGACAAAGGAGGTCACAATGTGCTTCACAATGGATCAATAAAATACAAATAAAAGCACAGATAAAATACAGTCATAAAAAGAATAGATTAAAAAATGTTGGTGATAAAACAGGCCCTAGTCTACTGCAGATTAAAATACTCGGAGGAACAGGTGGGTTTTAAGATGACTTTTACTTTCTTAAACTTATATAAAGTTTATGATTGTTTCAGGTAATAGAAATGTTGAAAATACAAAACTATGTTTAAATGTTGTGGAAATAGTTTATGAAGCTAAATTTTTAGGAGTCGTCAATAGACTGTACACTTTGTTGGAAACCCCATATTGAGTTTATTAAAAGTAAAGTGTCCAAATCTATAGTCATACTGTATAAAACAAAGGACTGACTGAACAAAAGCAGCCTGTACAGGGTCTATTGTTCTGTGGTTCTGTCCTACTGAACAGTAATATATGCAGAAATATGAGGAAATACAGGAAAACCTTGTATAGATGCATTTACAAAAAAGAGCATTTAGAATAATTAATAAAGTAGGATATTATGAAGCAACTAATAATTTATGTATTCAACTCAATGCTTTAAAATTGCAGGATATTGTAAATATTAAAATAATTAGAGATGATCTATGAGGTAAAAAAATAATATTGTTCCAAATACCATTCAAGAGTTCTTTAAACTAACAGAGTAATTATAATTTCAGAGGTCTTTTTTTTTTTTTTTTGAATGGACTAAAGTGAGGACAAATGTGGGATGCAGATGGATTTGGGTTGTGGATGTGAAATTATGGGATGGACTTGATGAATTTAAGATGTTCACTTCTCTGACAAAGTTTAAAAAATATTTCAAGTATAAGATCTTTCAAGAATATGAAGCGGCGATGGAAGATGTGTTTTTGTTGTTATAATGGGAATCCTCGATGAACACATTTAATTTAATAGAAGCAGTTTGTGTCAGGTGAAAAGAAGAGGCAAAAAATACACTTTTGTTCCTAGCCTATTCCGTTTTTGTGTTTATTGTTGTACTGTATGCGATGATTACTGTACGAACCAAAAATAAACCATTCCTTCATAATTTAAAAAAAAAATAGTCGCAGTGAACAAAGATGAATCATAATGAAAATTAATTATAAAGATTCAAATGGTCAAAACGAATGAAATTGAACCTTAAGACAAAATTCAACTAATAAATGAGCTGTTGATCTGAGGTCTCTGGTAAAAGGTGATGAAATGACTCCTATTATTCAATTATCATCGTGGGAGGTGATCATTAATTATAAATGAATGGATTAGTTGAGCTGTAGGTTCAGTTGGTGACAGAGTGATGGCAGTAAACATGTCGCAGTTCCATAGATGATGTGTTTACTGTTCATGGGACAACACATTAGTGCAGTAACACTCACATCCCTCATGTATTTTACGGACTGATTAACACTCCTCTGTGTGAAGTGTCACATTCATTAAAAAGCCTTCATCGCTGATGTTTTGTCATGTGTTAGGCTCCTCCCCCACCGCTGCTTCTGTTAACGAAGCCCGTCCAGAGAACATGGAAATGAAGAGGGAGCTTTAGTTCAGACACAGAGAACATTCACAACCTTTTACAGATTCGTGAAAACAGACTGAAGGGTTAGAGGAAAACCAGCTGATTCTGAGGGTTCTGACCCGTCTGGTTCTGTCAGGTCTAGATGAATGCTGGTTCTGGTTGTGGTCTGAGGGGTCTCCACTGTAAAGCATGCGGTTCTATCGGGTCTAAATGAATGCTAGTTCTGGATGTGGTCTGGTCTGGTCTGAGGGACTTCCACTGTAATCCAGACTCATGTGGTTCTATCATGTCTAGATTTATGATGGTTCTGGATGTGGTCTTAGGGTTCTCCACTATAATCCAGACCATTGTTTCCTATGGAACTGAGTTGTTGGTGTGGTGAGGGGGGTTTATATGTGCGTGGTTGAGCCGGGGGATGCGCGCGTGTTTTGGTCTTTTGTGGAGGGTGGGGGTGGTGGTGGGGTCAGGGTTTCCATCCTATTTTTAATACCATGGGGGTACGGAGTGGTGCGGATGATGCCTCTCACGGGGGTGAAAATGAATCTTAATACTCATTTATCTTTTCTCCACCTCCTGAAGCTTCACAAACTTTTATTTGAGGGGGCAGGATGTTTGTCCTGACCCTTTTTTCGATATTATACATATGTATAATTAGTCTAATGTGATGGTGGTGATTGTTTTGTATGAAATGTATGGTGTGGCGGCAAGGATTTTACTAACGCTGATCCAGACCCATGTGGTTCTGTCGGGTCTTGGTGAATGATCATGTCGGGACTTCTAATCCACACAACCCTTGCATGTCTTTAGTGTGTTATGAGTGTGTACTTGTGTGTGTTGTCCTGTGGGTGGCAGTGTATATATTTACATGCTTGTTACATGCTTCTGCTCTGTATACATGACTCTGCTCTGGTGTGTGTCTGTGATCTGCTGTTGTGTGTTTGTACAGTTGTGAATGGCTGTTGTGTGTGTGCTCCGGTGTGTGTTGTGGTACTTTGTGTGTGTCCCAGTCAGGAGTCAGCGGCAGACCTCGTCCTCGACACCCACTCACACTCCCTGCAGCTGACTGGCACCATGGCAACCGGAGATCCAGCCAGCCGAGGCCGGTGTGTGTCTGTGTGTGTGTGTGAAGGTGGGTCTCACTGATTCGTCTTTTGTTTTGTGTGTGTGTGTGTGTGTGTGTGTTCCATTTGCATACACGTCCACATCCCGTGTTGTGTTGATATGCATCCGTGTTGTACAGGCGTTCACTCATGCATAAATACATGTTTATGTGCATGATGGTGAGCACATACGGTGGGTGTTCATTTAGGCATGTGCTGGCATGGCATCAGTCTGAGTGTGTGTCTGCAGGCCGTTGTGTGTCCAGAGCTGGGTCAGAGTGTGGATGGTTTTTTCCTTCAGATGCAGAGTCTTGGTGTTGTTTCCTTTCATCGCTGTCGTGTCTTAATGAGTATTTGGTCTTTAATGAGTCTCATTAGACCTGGTCCCACAGAAGCCCCGCCCCACCCTGTTCACCCTCACATAGATCTGGTGGATCTGGTCTAAGGATCATATGACCATTTGCTGAGAAAGAAATATCACCTCATTTTAAATCCAATCAAGTTACCTCCAGACCTGTTCCAGTTCTGTGAAATTCAGTCCAGTTCCATCCACACCACTTCCAGCTGTATTATATGCAGTCCAGTTCTGTCCAGACTGGTTCCAGTTCTATGAAATTCAATCCAGGTCCATCTAGACTGGTTCCAGTTGTATAAATCCAGGGCAGTTCCATCCACACCAGTTGTAGTTATATTAAATCAAGTCCACTTCTGAACAGTCTCATTCCAGTTGTATTAAATCCAGTCTAGTTAAGTCCAGATCAGTTCTAGTTTTATTAAATCTAGTTCAGTTCCGTCCAAACCTGTTCTAGTTCTATGAAATCCAGTCCAATTCCGTCCACACCAGTTCTAGTTTTATTAAATCCCCTTCAGTTCTGTCCACACTGGTTCCAGTTTTATGAAATTGAGTCCAGGGCCATGTAGACTGGTTCCCGTTCTATGTAATCCAGTGCAGTTCTGCACAGACTCATTTCAGTTTAATTAAATCAAATCTAGTTTGGTCCAGACCTGTTCCAGTGTTGTTAAATCCCGTCCAGTTCTGCACAGATCAGTTCCAGTTTCCCTGTATTTTGCTATGGTTTGTGTGTGTGTTCATTGTGTGTGTGTGTGTGATGCTTTGTGTTGTGTTTATGCATTGTTTAGGTCCATATTATCCTAGTGTTTGTCTAGATTTTTTCCAATGTGAAGTAAACACTAGTCGACATTAGGGCTGGGTAAAAAAATCGATTTAATTGATCTTGGATTGATTTTGTTTTCGTTTTACTTAATCGATTATTAGTGGTTGAAGTCGATAAGATAACACTGACGTGGAAGCGCGGCTGACTCCATCTTGAATCCCTGGGGAAGTCTCGGTCTCGCTTGCGACGGTTCTGACACGGGAGGGATGTGGAAGAGGGGTGGGGAAAACCCCTCCGTGGGACATCTTCCCGACTTTAGTCAAACTCGTGGTGCAGAGGAACTGGCTGCTTGGAGGTTCTCTGAGGCAGGTCGCAAAAGCTGGTCGTTCTTGGAATATGAACTTGGATCAGTACCCAGGTGATAGTATCACCTATGGCTGAGTAGATATAAATTAATAGCAAAGTGACAATGATGGACTGCTACTGCTGCCCCGCCCCCCAGTGAGTTGAAGCCACCAGTCATAAAACTGAATACAGATGCAGAAGTCAGTTCTGATCCACTGTAGAAACAGTAATGTTTATGTCCTGTTCATTCAGAGCAGATTCATCGATTTACTGATGAAATGTCAGATTTATTTCCTTTATAATATCAATATTGATCCCAGTATTGGTGTGTTACATGACTGCGGTAGTCAAATAATTAGGTTACAGCTCAAAATTGTACTTTGGTATCAATAAATTAATCTGAATCAATCAGTTAATACTGAATCGAATCGTGATTAATCGATTCAGAACCTTATGAATCAATATCAAATCGATTATGAAAGTTGGCCATGATACCCAATCCTAGTCCACATGTTCTATCTGTACATCCATCAGTGACACTGACCAGGTTCATTCCATAGACTGTTTTACAATTAATCCAAATGTTTTTACACTCTTACATAACTCTAAAGCATCTGTGGAAATCACACTCTACATGGACCAGAACATCACATTGACATTTATTCTTCACCGTCTGAAGTTGATATTCAGAGAAACAAAGGATTGTTGTCCTCTATCTGTATTAATATTTATCCAAACCATAGAGTTTCACACAGAGTCATGGGATTAAATCTCCAGATATCCTTGTATGTAGACAATGTTCTGTTATATAGCAGAAAAAACACAACATTACAAAAATTCTCCAGGTTAAAGAGACTAAAACCAAAATTTTAGTGCAGAAAGATGACAAAGAATCACTGTACCCCAACTGGAACAACCATGTTAGCCTAGTTATGCTCATGCTAACAGTACATAATGTAAAATATAGTAATACAAATAATCACTGTATCACAAGAGGATCCACAAGGGGTGTAACAGTCCACTTATTTGAATCAAACTGTTTTGGTACGGGGCCTTCAATATGACATGACACAGGCACAGAAGTCGGGTCGGATGTTCAAAGTGTGTTAAGTTTTGCTTTCAGTTTTTGGTAGTTATGGAACACATATCGACATGAAAATGTATGGAACCAAAATTTTTCTGTGCCTTTGCACTCCTAACAGTAATACAGTGATAAGGATGTTTAAAATGAATGGTGTCTGAGTAGGATAGTACAGAGTATACATACAGTATCTGAGTAGAATATAAGTGTGAATAGGAGTTATGGAAACAGATGTAGTGGATAATTACAAGTTCATATGAAGAGCGACAAGAAAACTGAAACAGAAAACAGAAATAATCACCATATTATTTGGAAAATGGCAGTGGAATGTTAGCATGCATTAGGATCTATAGAAACAGATGTCACACAAAGAAAAACTGTGGAAGAGATGATCCAGACCTGAGGTTCAGCTCAGTTCAGCTGCTGAAAATACATGGACCCAGCATCCATCAGCTTTTATTAAATACAGCATTTAAATACAGCTGTGATGTGTTGGGATGGAACCCACCTATAGTCATACCTATAACCACATAATGATGTAAATTAATCTACAGACATGTCGCTTACACTACAATGAACAACAATGACTATGAAACTAACCACAGTTTTGGTTTGACACTAACAGCAATATTGTCACTCTGTGAAAAATAACTTTGATGCAGAAAACTAAGTGGCGAGAAATGACGACAGTGACTGAACAAAACCCACGTATGAGGCGATGCAGAGTCAGTTACCATGGCAACGGAGATGCTCTGAGTCTGTCAATGTGCCTGTTGACAAAACATGAATACCCCCAAGAGTGTAATCTGGTAATACAGGGATGGAAACATGCTCTGACCGGCCTTCCAATCTCATCTTTTCAGTTTGTTTCATTTTCTTTAATAATCAAATGCACCCATGTTGAACAATTGTTGCCATTTCCGGATTAAACTCCACTGTTGTCATTTAAAGTCCAATGGTGAAACTGTATCAGTCACTTGATAAAGTATAAAGCTTAGACCTAAAAAAAAAAAAATTGTTTCCTATTATGCACTGAAAAAAAAAATAGGGTAGGTAGGTAAAAAATTTTTTTTGTGTGAAATGATGTTATTGTCAAATCTTATGAAATGTACTGTGAAAATCAGATAAGGCTTAATCAGCCGATGGGGTAAGCCTCACGCTGCCCAGGGATATATTTGATAATACAGAGGCTCTGTCTAAGGCTTACTATGGTACTATCTTGTGCAGAGTGTTTAGGCTGATTTTAGGCCGTTTCAAGCGAGTACTGCACACCATGGACCTCGTGAAAGGACTGCCATTGCCAAGTCTCGTGAGACGCGAGAAAATGCGAGACTCAAGATGGCGGCTGATTTGTAGCTATTTTAACTTGTTTAAGCGCCAATTTCTAGTAGAAATTGGCGCTTTAAACGAGGTGATTTAAACCAGGTGATTTTTGACTAAAGCTGAGTAATTTCTGCAGATTTGAGGTATTTTGAAATAACTTGGAATGGAGGTCATTGTAAAAAGGTTAGGGTCTGCTGTTAATTCTAGGGTAGGTCGGGTAACCAGAAACAACCTTATTATTTTTTTTAGGCCTTATTGTTTCCATACTAAGTTTTCATCATCAAACTAAAACTCATAGATGCTTATGTTGACAATCCTTCAAAATAACACTGTGCCTTATAATCGTCATGTGCTGCATCAGCTGGTAGTTTACATTAGAGCTCTGTTAGCTTAGCTCTGTTTTTAGATGGAAAAAAGGCACAGTGAACCCACAAATTACCTCTGTTTTCTGTATGGCTTGTGTTGTCAATAGCTGAACTAAAGATCTGATTGATTGATTGATTGATTGATAGATATTTTTTCCCGAATATCAACATTTAAAGCTAATGCAACAAGGAAAAAAGAAAACATATTTGAAAACTAGCAGGATGAAGTTCAACTCCTGCCTCCTTACCCTATTTATTAATTTTTTTGGCTGACCATAAATTCCCAAGATCTGTTTGGAATCGAACACAGTTTATTCTGAACCGTGGCTCCACAAACAGCATCTTAGCAAAGATAAGAACATCCCATAATAACTTGTTACCTTCATTAGCCTCAAAATCAAACTCCATTCTTTTGATTGATAACTGAGTCCAGTGGAGGAAACAAACAAACTTTTCCATTGACCCTCAAATTGTGTAAATATAACATCCGCATAAAAACGTAATGGAAACCTAATGGGAAAGCGACAATTTCACCAAAACTCAGATTTTTTGATGAAAAGTTTTTCCACTTACAAGAGGTGGTTTTTTGGAGATAGTGAAATTGGTAAACCACACAAAACTGCAATGGAAAGACCTTTTTGCACAACTAGTCACATGAACAAAAAAACCCGGATGTAGATGGACATTATGACAAGTGAAGAAGAGTTTAAAACAAACATGTCGCAGTATGTGTGGACACATGAGAAACCCAAATAATTTTTGAATTTAGTACAGGATAGAAGAGTAACAAGCATTCTAGATTCAAAACAAAAGATATTTATGTTTGTCGCCGTTTTTTATGGAATGACTTCTTGTGACATCTTGCAATAATAAATAAACAAATCATTGGAGTTGTAATTTAATGGAAAAAAAATGACATTACACGGTTCTGGTTTTTCAACATTTAGGAAATATCGGTAAAGTTTTGTGCATATGTCCAATGAAAAAGCAACTAATGGCTAACTTTTTTAAATCATGTCTTTCCTTTGACTCTGATTAAGTGGTTTCTTACTGGTTCTCATCCTCTACTTGGCCTTGGCTGGCAGACTGACTCACTAGAACTGGAAATAAATTCGCTTTATATCTACAATCTAATACCTTGGCATGTTTGGCAGAACTTCACAGATCTTTATTATAAAACTACAATGAGACGTTAAGCACATTTTTTCAATAGTAGAAATACTACATGTAATATTGAGCAGACTGGTTTTAGCTGAACAAGGGCAACGACTGAAAATTAGTTGTCAAAATGTGCCGCTGATGTGGTAACGTGTTGTGTTATGGTCTGGTCTGTAATACTCATTTCACACTCGCCTTCATCATGACTTTACAGTGTTGGCAAAACATGTCCAGAAACGTGTCAACACTGAAAACAAATGAGTATTTCAGTAGTATGAGACCTCTGGGTCGTGATGTTTGGGCCATAAAGTGGTCCTGAGGTTGCTGGTTTGAGTCCGGCAGTGGTTCAGACTGATTCTGTTTTGGGACATCTGCTGTGTTCAAGGCCTCAGAAAACCAACAGGAGATTTCAACACTTTTACCTCATGTGTCTCAAACACCAAAGAAAGAGGAAGAAAAAGAAGAAGAGCAGAGTTTCACAGAGAAGGAAATCTATGAGGCCCAGCCCAGGACAGACCTCAGGCCTCGGACACGACCAAGAAGCTGCAAACGGCAAATCCACAAACATCCTTCAGCAACAGAGTGGGAGTCAAAATCTAAAAAGAGCCATGAACAAAAGACTTCACATCCATTATCTATCAAAGTACTAACACTGTAAAAGCAGGCCCTTTAATTTAGGTTTGATACATTTGTTGGAGTTCATCCATTATTATTTTCCATCAACAAGATGAAGTTTTAACCCATTAAGACCCAGTGTGACTTTTGTGGCAGTTCCCAAATGACTTTTTCCTCTCTATTTAACCTTTCCTAAGTGATTTATTACCATTTATTATAATATTATCCTCTGTTTTGCCTTTTTTTTTTTTTTTTAGTGAAAATCCTATATTTGATTTACGGATTCTATAGATGTTCGTAAAAAGTCAGATTAGAAATTACGACAATTTTCCAGTTTGGGATCAACACTTATCTGTCTGTCTTAAATCAGAAACAGTCAAAATTGAAGAAAATTTGACTTTTTCAGCAACGATGTTAATAACTGAACATAAAAATGAGTGTAAAAACAAAGTGAATTTCTGCATATTTTACGATTCTTAAGTGATTTTTGGATATTTATAATATTAGCTTTGGCATTTTGTATTTTTCCATGAAAAATATCCTACAATTTGGAATGAACTGTTCATTTAGTTCCTCAATTTTGTTCATTATGTTCCCCAAATTACAGCTGAGAAATGGAAGAAAGAATAGTGGAATAATAGAAAAGATGCAATAAGATGAAAAAGCTTAACATTGAATCAACACATGATTGTACGTCTTCGGTTTGATACCAGTCATCTTCCACGGTTAAACGTTGGTCACGCAACTGAACAAAAAACACAACTACACAAACGGTGGTAAAGTCGAGCAGGAGAGGCGTCGAGTGTTTTGAAACCCACTTTCACTTCCTATAGTGGATAGTTATTTTCATCCTCTTGGTCGAGTTTCTCTTTTTTTGTCTCCATGGTCTTATTCCTTTGGGCAAAGCCGGGGCCTTCAGATAAGACACAAACATAACGGCTGCTTTGGACTGTTTTTACAAACACACACACACACACACAGACACACACACACACACACGATAATGAAGAGGAAATATGTGCACAAGAATTGGCCTGTAGTCAGATATATATAGAAGAATATACAGATGAATCAAAACAACTATACACTAGGAGGGTCTGGAGCTGACGAGGATGGAAAATACCAACAAGAGAAAACAATGTTAGGTGTATTTTATCTGTTTGATGTCCACTCGTAGATATTCCACTCACAAAAACCACATGTTTGTGTTGAAGCTGTGAGATGCTCAGTTTATTTGAACAGGAAACCACACTGGTGCATTTAGGCTGAGACAGTATCATGACTGGGAATGAATGAATGAATGCATTTTTTTTTTGGGGGGGGGGGTTATGTACAAAAACACATAGTGTGTTCAGAAAGTATTCAACCCCCTTGACTTTTATCTTACAGCCGTATTCCAAAATAGATTAAGTTAATTTTTCCCCCTCATCAATCTACACACAATACACCATAATGAAAAAATGAAAAGTTTTTTTTTTTTTTTTAAAGAAGTTTTTGCAAATGTATTAAAAATATCTGAAATATCACGTACATATTCCCTCCCTTTGCTATGACACTCCAAACTGAGCTCGGGTGCATCCTGTTTCCACTGATCATCCTTCAGATGTTTGTATAACTTGTCTGGAGTTAGGGCTGTGCAATTAATCGAATTTGGATCACGATTTTGATGTCGTTGTCAATCTCAAAACTCATATAATTGAGTTGAAATGATTTATTTTCCATTTTTCTTTACACAATTTCTGAGAGACACACATGTGCAATAGATTCCATTCCATTGCAAAACAGCTGTAAAGTACATATTTGTTGCCAAAATTTATTTTCAATTTGAATATTTTGCATA
>JAQQZY010000027.1:6963569-6975743 GCA_030068375.1 Ostorhinchus rueppellii | reverse complement strand
AAAGAAAATTTAACACAAGATCATTAAAATCAAAAAAGGACACTTTGTGTCCAAATACAATAGAATAGCCTTTACTGTCATTAAGTGTTCAATGTAATTAGGAATGCCACTCCAGTCAGTGCAACAATATGAATAAAAAAACCTGTACATCATAAAATAAGAATAGAGAAAATATAAAATTGGAAAAAAGCTATAAAATAAGAAAATACAATATGAATGCTAACAAGTGAAATAATAGAACTAAAAGTAAAATAGACATAAAATATGAATAGACACAATATTAACAATATGTATTTCTGTGAAAGTTTATAAGAACTAGTTAATTTATGTTTGACTTCATTATTAACTTCATATAACTTTTCGTGCAACTGGAAATAAAAATAATACGGAAGTTCAACAACATTGCACTAATGTGTTCATTTTGATTTGATGCTAAAGTCTGTGAAGTGTGAGTCGTTGCTGAACCCTCGTCATTCAGAAAGTTGTGAAGTTGCCAAAGGCAACATCCATTAGAGCTGAACCATCAGCAGGAAAAAGCTGCATTTCTAGTAGATCTGTGAAGTCTACTGTCGTGATCGCCACTTCATGAGACGGTTCTAAATACATCAGCAAAAAATAAACTGCACCGTGTTAATGGTCCTATTTGTGTTCAAGTTGAATTTGTGGAGTTGCTTAGCGACATGTGTCTAATCATAGCAGCTCTGCCGTCCTGTCGTCCTGCCATCTCAGTTGGTTTCTAAACTAAAATCGCCTCTTTTTGTGGTTTGTGTAAATGTCCGGTCGGTTCTCACAATTGTGTTTCTGCTTCTCTATATCGACGTGTTCAGGACGTTTGGTTTTTATTCACTCTTTCACTTTCAGCTTCCATCTGACGTAGTGATTAGTTAGAGCTGAGTTTTCAGTTACTTTTATTGTAAGAGTGAGTTCTTCAGGTGTTACGAGAACAGTGGATATTCACCTCCTGACTAAAACCCCAAATCCAGAGAAGTTGTGACACTGTGAAAAGTCAATAAAAACACAAAGCAGTAATTTGAAAATCTCATAAACCAATATTTTATTCATAACAGAACATAGAAAACAGAGAAAATGAAGTAATTTTGTATATAATGGCAGAAACTCATCTTCATAAAGCATTTCTGGGCCCATGTTTCCACTGTGAATCATCTCTTATTTAGGAACGTCTGGAGACCAGGTAGTGGACTTCAGTGGAATGTTGTCCCATTCTGGTCTGAGGTAGATTCTAGATGATCAACAGTCCTGGGTTTTCTTTGTCTTATTTCTACTTGATTGTTCATAAAATCCATCATCACTGATTCTCATTCAGAACCTCAGAAAATTAACAAATGATAGCTAACGGTATCGCACTACAACTCCCAAGGTGCATTTCAGCATCAAACATCCAATTACAGACCTTTACATTCTACTGTTTCTATAAAGTGTAGTATGTACTTTCATCTTTTCATTTATAGGCAAAATAAAACCACAATTTAAATTGCTTCATTGAAACAGTTAAGGCTTTCCCCCAAAAAACATCAGCAGAGGCTCATGGGTAATGTAGTGTCTAGAGTCATTATTCACAAACAGAACACAGATTGGGCAAATAACTCAACAAAAACCAAAATATCAATTAAAACCAATGTGTTCTCGGTGAAATAATGAGTATCAGTGTCTTGTCTTCAAATATATTCAGGTTTTCATCAAAATGTGTCACAAATTTAACTGAATTTTCAGAAAATCTACAAAATAAAATGTGAATATCTGCACTTTGATGTGGATTCTAGATCGGGGTGTCAAACTCATTAACGTTCAGGAGCCACATTCAGCCCAATATGATCTGAACTGGGCCAGATCATTAAAATAATAACGTAATAATATATAAATAATGTCACATCCAAACTTTTATGTCCAGCTTCTATGTTTTAGAGTGGGGAAAAAAGTTACGTACACAATGAAAATGTTTATATCAACAAACTATCCTTTATAAAAATGTGAATTAACATGAATCTGGAATTTCTACTTAAGAAAAAATATGTGCAGATTGAATATTATGTCACAGTGTATCATTTATACATATACATTACAACATACAGATAACAGTGGTTAACAGCAGAATATGGCTCAAACTGCACTCTTAAGACATTTCATGTTCACATTTGTTCAGGTTATTCACATTTTTTTTGACAGGATAGTTTGTAGATGTAAAAATTTTCATATAATTTGACTTTTGTTTTTACTCTTACACAAAGAGAAACATTGGAGTTGTCATTATTTCTAGGTATTATGATAATATTTTATTGATCTGAGCCACATGAGGTTGAATTGGACTGAATTTGGCTCCTGAACTAAAATGATTAATATCTTGAGTGTAATTTTTTTGCATTTGCAAATTCATCCCACCGGCCGGATTGAACCCTTCCGCAGGCCGGTTTTGGACCGAAGGCCATACGTTTGACACCTGTGTTCTCGATCATGCACAATCCTGGTCTTTGGTGAAAGATCTCGACTCTATCAGTCTGGTTCAGGACCAGGACTCTTCTTCTTTTAAGCCAAGCTGTCAGAATAGGTGCATCTGTGGTTGAGCATAGTCTGCATGGAATATTCCGGGTGTTCTGTGTAAAAGTCATGGTGGGGATGTAGCAGATGTTGATTCCTTTCACTTTGATGGTTCTTTCCAGATGTTGAAGTCGCCCATTCCATAGACAGTAATGCAGCCCCAGACCATCACAGATGCAGGCTTTGGACCTGAGCGCTGATAACAGGCCTAATGGTCCCGGTCCTCTGCAGTCCAGAGGGTGGTGTCCATGGTTACAAACACATTGGTTTGACCTCAGATCAGTTTTACATTTTGCTTCAGTCCTTTTTAATGAGCTTTGGTCCAGAGAGAATGGCACTGGTTCTGGATCCTGTTGACATACTTTTTTACATGTTGGAGCTTTAACCTGTATTAGTGGATGTGATGGTGAACTGTGTGCAGACGGTGGTTTGTGGAGGTGTTCCTCAGCTCATGCACTGGTTCAATCCCAGAATCACGTCTGGGTTTGATGCAGTGCTTCAGAATTCTGTTCAGTTCCTCCATCCTGACAAACTGACAAAACCCAAGATAGAAATGAAACCAGGTGTTTTAAGTCCAATTTCACTAGTTTGGGATATTTTACAAACTACTATAATATGCAGATGATTTCTTCAGTGGACGGTGGAGAAGTTTAAGCTTCTAAACTGGAAACAAGGATGGAACAAACCAATCACGGAGATTCTAGAATGTTTAGTTTAATGTTCAGTTTTGTTTATTAAAAAATTCCTTTGACTTTGACATTCAGTGATTCAGATTTAAGTGTTTACTCATGTGTTTTACTGCAGATGTGTAGCTAAGCATGACGCGTTTTCAGTGTTAGGACCATGAAGTGTCCGTATCAGTGTTCACAGGAACTGCTTATTTATTTATTTAGATTCCCATTAGCTTTTCCATCACTGCAGCAGCTATTCTTCCTGAGTTTTTTTTTTTTTTTAACTTTCACATTTATTACATTACAAAGACATGGAAGTACAGTGAGATAATTGATTGGGAAATACAACTTCTCACACTATAGATTTTAACCGTTCTGAACTGAAACCGTGGCATCACTTTCAGTTCTGTTAAATCCTTTTGTTTAGCCACATCACCAGGTCCAGAGACGGGCTGCTGTTTGAGTTGTTTCTTCTAATCCTTCCTATTATTTGTTATATTCTTGGAGCTGAGCTGCCCTTTTGAAGCCTGGAGTTGGTTTCATCATCCACTATATGGACAAAAGTATCTGGACACGTTGGATTCAGGTGCTTCTTTTCTAATGGGTCTGTTATAATATAGTTTTATATTATGGGATAAATATCATTGCATTGATTAGTTTGGTTTAAATTGTTATCCTAGTTTCCAAAATGATTCAGAGATGTTTTTTTTTTTTACTTTATTTCTCTCAACATTATTCTTATTTTATTTTTAAATGTTCTACATCTACATTTCTGAAATATTTTTCATGTTGTGACTGTAATTCATAATTTTCTTTAGTAATATAGATGTTTCTATGTCAAATCAGTATGAACAGGACACCTTACAGCTGTAGACATGATGTGTCCCAATATTTATGTCCATATAGTTTATAAACATCAATATTTCCTTAAAGTTTAATGGTAGATTTTTCTCCCTAAGTGAGATGTAGTTGTGGAAGAAAATGATTATTTACAGTCCGAGCACAAAAAATATTTTATAAATTTAGAGGAAGAACATTTAAAAATCAAATAAAAAATCAAATCAAATAAATTGATGTTTTGTATCCCAGACCCTTGTTAGAAAAGAAACGCCTGAATTCAATGTGTCCATATACTTTTGTCCATATGGTGCATATCAGTCCATCCAATGGGTAAAGGTTCAGACTTTCTGTTTCATGGTTACTCATGTTCTTCGTGGTTCTTCTTCATGGGACCGTCCCTGATGTGAAGTTTCCACAGTCGAGTGGTTCCAGAAGTGGAATGACGTGGAAATGTGAATGAATATGTCCAATGAAAACCTGGTAAATACGGACGTGACCGAGTGGTTCTAACCCACCATCTAAGACCTGGAGGAACTGGTTGTCACGGTTACTGGTGGCTTAATGCGATCATGTACAGATGAACAGGAGGGACGTTTCAGTCTGGCCCGGGGTCTTCACATCAGTCGAGTCTGTTTAGTGTCTGAGCGCTGAGGTGTTTAGACTCAACCTACATGACGTATGTGTGGTATTTCCAAACACAAGCGCACTGAGATGATAAAAATAACCCGGTAACACTGACTTTGACCAGACGACGGTTGTTTGTTTGTGAAAAGTCTGTGCTGTTTCAGGATTCTGTCAAATTGTAGTCCCAAAATTTTACCAAATGTGTGAACACATGTAAGAATATGGAAAAGCATAAAAGACAGAGAAAATTAAATCAGTTTAAGATGCAAAATTAAGCAACTACTTTAATAAAATGATGTAATGTTTTATGTGACGCTGGTATTCTGATAATCTGTTAATCTGTTGACTGTTTTCGTCACAACAAGTTGACAAACAAGTTGTTTGATTTCTAAAATGTCAGAAAATGGTGAAAAATGATGATCGAGTCGATGTCCTTTTCTGTGTTGAGTTAAACAAGAAAAAAAATAAAGAAAATGACAGCAGCATAAATGATATAAATTATAAAGTCATAATCAGAGGGAGACAGGGATATATATATACACATACACACACACACACACACACACACACACACACACACACACACATCAATATCAAACACAGAACAGCAATATGTACAAGACAAATATCAGTATAATTAAAAGAAATGCAGATAAATGTCTTTATGTACTTGTATGTATTATGTACTTGATCCTCATCGTTCACAGTCTCCATTCTACTAATGCTGCCGTAAAACTGAATAAAATCAAACCCACGTATCGCAGCCGACTGCTGGTGAAACTGTGTGTCAGTTAATTCAGCAGGGCTCGTTTTAATTAGCTTAATTAGTCGTTGAGTTGCCCACGAGGCTGCGGGGAGTCTGAGACGTAGAGGAACGCTGAGCCCAGAGGAGCACCAGCAGACTTCAGCTCATATATTTATATATGTATGGATTCATATATGTATATATCTGAGTGTATATATATGAGTGAATGAACAGATGGAGCATCTCTGAGGAGATTGAACTGTGAAAGAATAAAACTTACAGACGAGTAAAACTGATAAATGTCCACCTTTAACCTAAGCCAGCTACTGATCTAAACTGTTTAATACCTGTTGATCCATTAATCCTATCAATACATGTAAATAATTGGTGTAAAATACTGTTCTTCCTCTTTTCATGGTCATCAGATAGGACCTATTTGGACATTCAGAGGATCCATAGTTACCATGGAAACACCATCCTCTACATCTTCTACAACATTGATTCACTAGTAAAAACCATGGAGTTGGATCAATGACAGTGGATGGACACACTGGGTTTATTTAAATTAAATAATAAATAAAATGAACAAAAATACATTTAAAATATTACAAAACAATAAATAATGTGAAAAAAGAAAAAATACTAAAATGATGAAAAAAAGAATAAAATAAAAATGACCAAAAAAGTAAATGATCAATAAAATGAACAAAAATGAATGAATCAACAAAATAACACATAATATGGACAAAATGAAAATATTGCAGAAAAAATAAACTCGGCAAAAATAGAGCCAAAACAAATTCAAAATTCACAAAGTTATAAATTACGTGGAGAAAATAAACAAGAAAATGAAGAAAAACAGCCAAAGTAATCAATAAAATTAACAAAATAAATTGAAAAAAAGTTTTGTAAAAGAACAAAATAAGCCACAAACTGAAAAAAATAATAAACCCATGGACTTTGTTAAATAACAGTGAATGGAGACAGTTATATATTAAAAATAAATAAATAAATACAATAAAGCCTTTTCCTCACTTTTGTCTGTTGTGATTTAATAACCTCTGCTTTGAATATTTGTATTATCTGTAAATTAACTCAATGAAAATGCCAGATTTTGAAAAAATGTAGAGGATAAACTAATAGTGATAAATGACTCAGATGTACAAAAACCTTCATTTGTAAGTCGTTGTAGGTATTAAAGGGTTAGAGGCTGATGCAGGAACAACAGTTTGGACTAAAACTATCCACTAGACTGAAGTTCATGCAGATAAACAGTCTGTAAAGTGAGTCTGAGCGTCCAGTTAAAGGAGGAAATGCTGAGTGTTTTTGGACTAATAATAGTTTGTGTAGACGACATTGTCAAGTTCATGTGACGACTGTTCAGAGCCGTGTCACTGTTTCATCCGTATCAGTGCATCAGATAAACGCAGTAACGGGGCAAAAACAGGCAGATTTTACAAGGAAACGTCATCATGTTTGATGCAGAACAACGTCCACAGACTCAGAGCAGGTTTATGGACACGGATCAGAGAAGATCTGACTGACACGGCCAAAGAAAGAGTGTTTAAAATCAGCTAAAGCTGCGTTTGACTGTCATCATATCTGTAAAACCTCAGTCAAAGCCTAAGTATCATGAATCCATAAGTGTTTCTGTGATTACACACCTGAATCTCTTCCTTCACGGTGAACAGTTTCAAAGTGACCATAAACAGTCCATTTGTGTACAAACGGAGCCGGTAGGTCACTCGGCCACTTTCAGAAATTTTGTTGCGATGTTCTTTGTGGATTCTTTGGATCTGGATCAGGGTCCTGTCTGGACTGGGTCTGGGTGTCCTGGATCATGTTGAGAATGTGGTTCTGGATCAGGTCTGGGTGTTCCAGGTCAGTCTTTGTATTAAAGGATTCTTTATTCTATTGTTAGGAAACAGCAACTGATGGACAGTATGAATCTGTGTGTGTGTGTGTGTGTGTGTGTGCGTGCGTGTGTGTGGATGTGAGCCTGTGTGTGTTTGTGAGTTTTTGTGCATGTGTGTGTGCTTTTGTGCATCTCTCTGTGTGTGAGTCAGTGTCCTGTGTGCAGAGGTTATGTAGCGGCCACGTTGGGTGAACCATCGGACACTGGACTAAACAACAGACACACAACAGAGGTGTTTTGTGAGTCGAGTAAAACCAGAAGTTCCTGCATCATATTAGACAAACAAACTGCACCAAACACAGAAAAGAAGCAGAAAAAAACCCCCCAAAATCATGAAAAAAGTAGAAAAAACACATGAGCTGCTGTGAAGCGCTGTGTTGGTCGCTGTCATCTTTGTTGTCGTCTTCGTCATTTTCTACATTGTCTTCGTCATGTTCTTTATTGTCTTAATCATTTTCTACGTTGTCGTCTTTGTCATGTTCTTTACTTTTGTCTTTATCATTTTCTGCATTCTCGTCTTCATGTTCTTTGTTGTCTTCGTCATGTTCTTTATTGTCGTCTTCGTCATTTTCTTTGTCGTCTTCATTTTCTTTGTCTTCATTTTCTTTGTCGTCTTCATTTTCTTTGTCTTCATTTTCTTGTCATCTTTGTAATTTTTTTGTTGTTGTCTTCGTTGCCATCTTTTTTTCTTGTTGTCTGGCATTTTCTTTGTTTTCGTCTTGGTCATTTTCTTCATTGGTCACATTCTTCATTCTTGTCACGTTCTTCGTTGTTGTCTCCATTAGCAATTCCTTCAAACAACTTTCCCCCAAAACTACTGGCCAGATTCATTTAAAATTTTTAGACGCGTAGTCTTTAGGACAATGTCTACAAAGTTTGTTCACAGTTTTGAGAAATTTAGTTTTTTGAATTTTCTTTTTTAATATTCCAAATGTGCCTTTATTTAAAATGGTCCACATGTTGATGGTTTATAATTACTAAATGGTTCTACAAATCAGTCTAGTTCCTGCTGATCACTGATAGAAGTCATATATGGACTGTGAATGAGTCGAGTTCTCCTTCAGTGGAAGTCCCGCCCACTTCATCCAGACCACAGGACTGGAATATAGAACCGAACCTGCTATCCTCACACGTTCACCTGGGGATTGACTCTGATAGAACATGAGGCTGACGAACAGGGACACTGGAACTATTTTTTTGTTGTATCTCTGTCCGAGTTTACGGCACAAACATGGTCTGAGTTAAATGTGGAATAATTATCTGCGATGCCGTACGACGCTGATGAGTGATTTCGTTACCGACATCTGACCACAAACCTCGGCGCGTGAAAGTCACCGGCGAAGTAAAAGTTTTGCGATGTAAAGTGAGCTGGGTTTAATTGGACAAATGGGGAGGAAACGGAGCATGATTAGTGTGACAGATTGTGTTCAAAGTCTTAATTGGTGATGCTGGATTTAGACGTTGCCATGCCGTCGCAGATTTACAGAATCAAACCCATAAGCGTTAAAAATAACAGAGCGACTCTGCCACAGTGTACCAAACTAATTAAAAGTAATAAACTCTGACATCTCTCTATAAATACATACTTTCACTCTGCTCTGAAAGTTTTTTAGTCTGAAGTTTCTGATACATTTGATTTGTGTAATGAAAACTAGTGGTGAGGAGGCGGCGGCTGAATTTAGACGAGGTTTCACAGACGTAATAAAGGATGTGTTGAACCTTAAACTCAGTCATTACAGTTTGGACAGTTTGATTGGATCTGATGTGGAGTCGACCTGTCAGTTTGTTTTAGTTTCACTTGTACTCGGTGTTATTTTTACAAGTGCATCAGTAGTTTGAATTTTCTCCTAATGACTTGTTTTTTTGTCGAGTTTTTCTTTCATTTTTCACGTTCAATGCGCAAACCTTTGATTTATTGGAGCTGAAAAGTGTGAGTTTCTAATCGTTGTTTGTTAAAGATGTCATGTTTTATTCTACGTTGATGGGATCATCTAAATTGCCCACGGGTGTGAATGTGACGGTGATTGTTTGTCTCTGTATGTTCAGCCCTGAGATGAACTGGAGACATATCCAGGGTGAACCCCGCCTTCGCACATAAGTAGCTGAACTCCAGTGACCCCCGTGAGGAAAAAGCGGGTTCAGATACCGAATGAACAAATGAATAATTAAAAGACAAAAAACGCAGAAAAAACGGACAAAAGTATAAAACGAGTAGGAAAACATTAGGGAAAAAAAACCTGGTAAAACGCCGAAAAAATGCAGGAAAAACAAAAAGTGATTTACTGTTCACTTGTAAACATCAAAGTATGTTGATAGTTTGTTTCTATAAATGTATTTAATGCACATTTTGGAAAGTGTTGATTGAAACAACAAAAAATAAAGAATTTTGCTCAAATGAGGTGGTTTTTACTTTTCACCCCTGACTTTTTTTTGTTGAGTTTTTCGGGTTCAATCAGCAAACCTTTGATTTATTGGAGCTGAAAAGTGTGAATTTCTAATTGTAGTTTGTTAAAGATTTCATGTTTTATTCTTGAAACCTTAAAGGTTAAGAAAAAATAAATCTGTGTTTAACATGACATCCAGTCTGTGCTCAAAGCAGTGAAAAATACAGTTTATATGAGGCTCATTTATGTTCGCTTTCCGTATATAAACAGGTTTGTCTGTTTCTAATGTTGTCGTGTGTCACTGCCTTCATACTTTCATGACTCATGCACGTTGGAATGAGTGTTTCTCAATCAATCCACTAGAGGGCACTACTCTTAACTACCGTACTGGCTGAAAACCATGAAGAAGAGTAAAGTTTTTTTTTTGTTTTTTTGAAGATCAATAATAACAAACATGGCACAGAGAGACAAAGTTTTACTAATGTTAATATTGAGAACGGTCGTTGGAAGTAGAATAGCTGTGCTCCGCGTACGGATCGGGCCGGGTTCTGCTGCATCCGGCTCTAATAATGCTTTAGACCGGCTCCAACCAACGATAGTACAATCTTGCAAAGCTCAAATATAAACATGATTTGTCTGGCAATGCCATTTGAAAATGATGACAAATGAGCCGTACCACAGCACATGCTCATACCGAACCGTGTGTGTATATATAAGATATCTTATCTTAACTGACTGAACAGTATGTAAGATGTATAATATATATTGTACATGCATTTTACTCTATATATCCAATCCAATTATACTCCACTCCATCCACCGTAATGTTCTGCTCCATATTCACTGGTGTCATCAGAGTCATCGAGTGTCTGTCACCATTGACTTATTTTCATTGAGTTATTACTAGACTGAATAAATACAGAGGAAACAACATGTTATACATCAGACATGTCTGTTCACTCTGGACTAATATTATCTCAGAATTACAGACATGTGACCTCCACAATTATTATAAATTGGTCGAGGTCGATAGGTGGTACTAGGCCTGTGTGAATGAGTTTGATTCATGATAAGAGGAGGATAATTTAACAAAATAAACACCTGTAATC
This sequence comes from Ostorhinchus rueppellii, assembly GCA_030068375.1. Taxonomy (NCBI): domain Eukaryota; kingdom Metazoa; phylum Chordata; class Actinopteri; order Kurtiformes; family Apogonidae; genus Ostorhinchus; species Ostorhinchus rueppellii. The sequence continues at coordinate 6,964,902 of JAQQZY010000027.1, read as the reverse complement.
ATCAGATCAACCCATTAACCTGCGTCAGTACGACACTGACACTGAAACATAATAATAATTCACTCCCGGATGTTTTACAGTTGAGTTAATGTTCATTCCCACTTTTATTGTTTAGTCTAATTGAGTTTAATGTACAGTTAAATGCAGTTGTTTATTTCGTAGAGTATTTAATAATAATAATAATAATAATAATAATAATAATAATAATGGATTAGATTTTTATAGTGCTTTTCAAGTCACCTGAAGCGCTTTACATTATTGATCCATTATTCATTCGCTCTCACATTCTCCCTCTGGTGGTGGTAAACTACATTTGTAGCCACAGCTGTCCTGGGGCAGACTGACGGGAGCGTGGCTGCCAGTTCGTGCCTACGGCCCCTCCGACCACCACCAAACATTCATACACCAGTGTGAGTGGCACTGGAGGCAAGGAGGGTTAAGTGTCTTGTCCAAGGACACAATGGACTGACTTGGAGAGAGCGTGTTTCAAACCGCCAGCCCTTCAGATATTGGACGACCCGCTCTACTACCTGAGCCATGACCGCCCCTTCATAGCTGTTTTTTTTTTTTTTTATATCAACATATTTATTTTAAAGCCTCAGAGCTGTTTGAGTGTCTCAGGATGTGGTGCTTAAACTGATTTAGTCACATATTTATTATTTTGACTGAATTTTTAAGTGAAAGTTGTCAGTTTCAGACAAAATAGTGTATTTCAGTGTTATTTTGGTACTGATTAGTCAGATTCAGTGATCCGTCTTTATCATGTAGTTATACCTTTAAAACCAACACAGTGAATATATTCTGATGTTTTCAGTCTGTTTGTATATTTCTTTACTTTCTTGCATCTGTTTAAAGTTACAGTGCGACTGCTATAAAATATGTCAATATTTTTTGTTGCCTTTTTTAAAATTTTAAACCCGTTAAACTTCAGCGTTGCTCAAAACTACTAAACATTCATCAATTTTCTGGATTTTAACCCTTTAAATGCCAGTTTAATTATTTGAATTAAACTATTGAATTGAATTCACTTATTTGATTTATTCCACCCCCCCCCCCCCCCAAAAAGCTGAATTAAATTAATTACACTGGCATTTAAAGGGGTAAAATCCAGAAAATTGATGAATGTTCGGCCATTTTGAAACGGACTGAAGTTGTTTAAGAGTTTGTTTTTTTAACCCACAAAGACCCAAACAACCACCGACAAACAAAACCATCAACTGATCTAAAACATAATAACTTCTGAACCACTTATTTTTTCAATACATGTAAATAATTGGTGTAAAATACAGTTCTTCATCTTTTCATGGTCATCAGATATGACCCATTTGGACGT
>JAQQZY010000027.1:6947650-6960018 GCA_030068375.1 Ostorhinchus rueppellii | reverse complement strand
CACACACACACACACACACACACACACACACACACACACACACACACACACACACACACACACACACACACCCCTTCTTATTTAAATGACATGAGATGGCCAATAAGTGCTCAGCATCATCACTGGGAACTCCTTCAAGACTGTTGGAAATCATTTCAGGTGCCTACCTCATGAAGCTCATCCAGAGAATGACAAGAATGTGCAAAGCAGTAATAAAAGCAAAATGTGGCTATTCTGAAGAATCTAAAATCTACTTGGTGATCTAGTGAGTTATGTCTCACTTTTTAACTCCATAAGTCCATATGTATTCATTCATAGTTTCATAGAATCTACAATGTAAATGGTCATGAAAATAAAGGAAAACCAGGTGAGTCTAAACATCTATTTGGTAGTGTATTTAAAACTAGCACGTTGACCTGTGGAGAATCCCGGGTTCTAGAAACTGGACTTCATCATTGTCAGAACCAAGTGGGGTGTTTTTAAAACTCACATCTCAACCCTGAGGGGCAACATCCCAGTCCCCCAGCACGGACATTTTTTGTGTATTCACACATGCTGTACCGTGTTGGAAGGCCATTGTGTTCCAAAATAACCAGTATCTCCCAAAACATTGGTCCTGTCAGCTTGTTTTCACTAGTCTGTTCACGGACCAAAAATACAGAAGTATGACAAACTGCAGCAGTCAGCTTTTCACAGATTTAGTCTCCAATTGGATATGTTTTCTGTTAAAAGTTCCACTGGTTTATTAACAACTCATGCATGAAAGGGTTAATTACCTTTAGCATGAGAGGAAACCAGACTCCTGCACCTGCTCTGGACTCTGTTTACTGACTCTTAGATTTCCACTGTTCATTACCATCTCTGTTGTGTTTATTTTATTATTACATTTCTAATAAAGCTGCAAAACCTGAAATCAGGACATAAAAGTGCATCAGTTTCTCCTCCGACTATATATGACTATGAACCTGACGTGGTTTGGCCGTCGGAACACACCGGTGAGCGTCCAAAACCTCCCATCACTGGGAGGATTTTCTAGCTTTTCCTTCTGCTTTACACCAGACGGATCCCAGAGGAACACCAGGATCCTCATTATCCAGACACCCCCCCAATCCCCCCCAACTCCTCCCCTCTTACCCACAATGCCCCTCTTTGGATAATTAGCTGCTTTAGATCTATGTCTTCTCATAATCAACACCATCATCAGTGTCACTCACACAATCATCATCGCTATCATTAACATGAGAATAACAGTGTTCAGCACATGTTACTTGTTTATTGTATAACTCGTGTTCTGTCGATGGATCATAAACGCACCACAGTTAAACATGTCTGCGTCTGAACGCTGTTTAATTACATCATCAAAGTCTGATTGATCTAGATAGTCTTCTGTAATGTTTTTGTTCTATCATGCACTATATGGACAAAAGTATGTGAACACGTAGAATTCAGCTGTTTTTCTAACAAAACAATAATGACTAATTTCATAATATTCTTTTATATTATGGGATAAACACTGTATTGGTTATTTTGGTTTCAATAAGTATTGTTGTCTCCAAAATGCCTCACAGATTGATTTTTTTTTTTTTTTTTTAACCATTGCTGCAATTTTAAATGTTCTACCTCTAAATTTCTAAAACATTTTTCTGAGTGTAACTAATACAGACCAGATCATTTTTTTAAGGAAAGAAAATCTCCATTTAAATTATAAGGAAATATTGATGTATCTGTAGCCGTGATGTGTCCCAATACTTCTGTCTATATAGTTTATAAACAGCAATACTTCCTTTAAGTTTAATGGGAGACTTTTCTTCCTAAAAGAACTTCTGATCTGGTCTCTTTCCTGGTTCAGTTCCTGGTCTGGCTCCTGACCTGGTCTCTGATTTGGTTCCTTGAGTGATCTGTGGTTTGTTTTCTGGTCCTGTCTCTGGTCTGGTTCCTGATCTCTGTCTTGGTCTGGTTCCCGGTGTAATTCCTGGTCTAGTCTCTGGTCTGGTTCCAGATCGAGTTCCTGGTCTAGTCTCTGGTCTGGTTCCAGGTCGAGTCTCTGGTCTGGTCTCTGGTTTGGTTCCTGGTCTGTTGTGGATCAGGGTCCTGAGCCTCCTCTGTGTTTCTGCTACTCCTGATGCAGGTTGTGTGTCTGCAGCTCTGTGTGTGTGTTTTGTGGGTCTGTAGAGGGGGTGGGGGTTGGCGTTACCGTAGAGGGGATGCAGAATGAACGCCACCCGTCTCCTAGCAACAGGCAGGTTTGGAGACGGGATGGAAGAGGAGCAGGGAGAGAGTCCACAAAAGCCACCAGATAAAGGCGAGGAAATGAGAGCGAGGCCTAATGATGTGTGTGGAGACGCACGACGACGGCAACTGCAGAGACATAAAACCAACACCAACCCTCCATCCCATCCTGATATGGAGCATTTTCACTGAACTCGACAAATAAGTCCAACTCCAAAACCTTCATCATCAGTCGACATCAATAATTATCACCATTAACATCAAATCATGAACCTCCATCAAGTTTAAAAACACGAAAGAACGGAAAAAAACACGACAAAACAAAAACATAGATGATGAAATGAGAGAAACTCACCGTGATTTAGTCTGATATGAAATTATATCCCAATATGTTTGTCAGTTTATGTTTTACTGCTGAGGCATGAGCGCTGGCAGGCACGCTGCATTCAAGTGCACCATGTAAATTTAGGAATCTGTGGACGAATTGCTACAAACACTGTCAAATATTAACATTTTTTTGTTAATTCTACATCCTAAAAAACACCAGGAGTTTTTCATATTAGTATTATTCTACACTTGGAACAAATTCATTGTAATCCATTTTAGTCACAATGACTAAATAATGTTCCCTTTCAGCCTGTTTTGACAAAAAACACAATTCATCATTTTCAAAACAAAGGGTAAAAATATAATAATAATAATAATGAATTTTATTTAATGACCGACAGAATGAGGTCGCGGGTACAAGTGGCTGAAATGAGTTTACTTCACAGGGTGTCCGGGCTCAGCCTTAGAGATAGGGTGAGGAGTTCGGACATCTGGGAGGAGCTCGGAGTAGAGCCCCTGCTCCTCCATGTCAAGAGGAGCCATTTCAGGTGGTTCGGGCATCTGGTAAGGATGCCTCCTGGACGCCTCCCTCGGGAGGTGTTCCGGGCATGTCCATCTGGGAGGAAACCTCGGGGCCGACCCAGGACACACTGTAGGGATTATATCTCTGGGCTGGCCTGGGAGCGTCTCAGGATTCCCCCGGAGGAGCTGGTGGAAGTGGCTGGGGAGAGGGCCGTCTGGGCCTCGCTGCTGAAGCTGCTGCCCCAGTGACCTGGACCGGAAAAGCGGAAGATGACGAGACGAGAATTTATTTATAAGAACACATACTAAAGTAATCTGATTACTAAACTATGGTACCAAACTTACTGCTGACTATGTAACACTAGGTTTTTGCTGCAGAAGTCGTGATTTTCAGTGTAAAATGAGTTCAAATCAGTTAAAAAGCCTGAGAGCAGCAGCAGAATTCACTCAAACTGCATCTATTCAAACTGGAAGTGTTTATTTTTTCTTTAGTTTGTCATTTTCTTTAACAGCCAAGCACTTTAGAAAAAAAAACAAAACATTTTTTTTTTTTGGACTTTTGGTCTATTTTGTTTCCATTTTTAGATAAAACACTGGTTTTACTCCATTTATATTTGACACTAACCAAATATTCCATCATGAAAACTGTTCTGTGTAGTTTTGACCATAACTATGACTTTAAACCCACACGTTAAACCCGTCTTTAACCCCGAGTTTATCTTTTTGAACAGAAACAGAAATTATGTGAGGTAGAAAAGTGTGTTTTACTGTTTTCATCTTGTCTTTTACAAATGGTAGAGAATCTCTCCTAAACGTTTGGTTTCTGCAGTTTTCAGACTGAATACTGACTATTATGGGGGTCTTCTGCTCTGGTTTCTTCAATGTTTCTGTCTCCGTTAGCGACCAGTGGGTGGAGCCTGGGGGTGGTGGGGTGAACTGGGTCACGGGTCATGTCAGGTTTACTGAGACCACCCCCCCACCCCCGGTCAGATGCATAAAAACATACCAGTTATCAGCGTGGATGTTTCCTGTCTGTATACACACAACAACCAACAACACACACCAGCACATAACACACACCTGTGTTTGTGTGTTCAGTCATGTGTGGCTTTACCCTCACACCTCTGACTCTGATCCCACGGATTGGCCAATAGCAGGGGGGGGGGTCTTGTCTGTAGTGCCTTAAGGTGTACACACACAGACACACACAAATGCAAACAGACACACAAACTGACCTAGACACACACGGATACACACAGATTCAGTATGTTACATGCACGTGCACACACAGATGTACACAATCAAAAATAGACTCGCACACAGAAGCACACAGACTCACACAAATGCACACAGACTCACATAGCCACACAAACACTTACACAGATATACACAAAGTCACATGGACACACACACACGGATACACACACACGCGCGCGCACACACACACACAGATACACACACACACACACATCCTCATGCTGTCACATAGACTTTGGTTCTGGTCCGTTGACGTGTTCTCCTGCAGGACGTGGAAGGGACGTCCAGTGTGTGTGTGTATTTGTGTGTCTGTGTGGAGGTTGTGATCTTTGCGGTGTGTGTGTTGTGTTGTGTTGTGTGTCACACTAAACGTCCATGGGAGGAGACAGCGGAGGACGAACATGTCCCCGTCCCATCTCCGCTCAGTGTGTGTCTGTCCTGGAGCTGTGGCGGGTTGTGTTGCTGTTGGGTTTTTGTCTCCTGTGACGTGACATGTAGAGGAAAAGAATACTGCACACTGTAGAAGCACAAAAACACACAAACCTTGGATGGTTCCGTTTGGAGGAAGTGGACCGGCAGTGTTACCCATCATGCATTGCTGCAGTAGATCCTTTTCCATCAGAGGATCTTTTATCATTTACTCTGAATCTGAAAAACCTCGGTGCGTTTCCACCTAAATTACCTGGAAAAAACCTTTTCATGATTAAAGTTCTAAATAGGGGGCGGGACTTTTCATGTTCCAGGAGTTCTTGGGGGCGGGGCTGTGTGTTGAAGAATGCTGATTGGTGGAACACTGTCAGTCTTCCTCACTTCCATTCACTCTTCATGTTTGACCGTTGTCCTTCCGGTGAAGGTTGATGCGTGCTATTGTGTCTTTTTTGTTGCTTTCTTATCGCATCTTTTTCTCATTTTCATCTAATTGTCTTTGTCTTTTTTTTCCATCTATTGTGTCTTTTCTGTCTCTTGTCTTCTTTGTCTTACTCCATCTTTATCATCTATTGTGTATTTTTTTGTCTTATTGCATCTTTTCTGTGTATTGCGTCTTTTTTGTTTTATTGCACCTTTTTTTGTCTATTGTGTCTTCTTTGTCGTATTGCATCTTTTTCTTCTCGTTACATGTCTTTCATCTATTGCGTCTTTTTTTTGTCCTATTGTGTATTTTTGTGTTATTGTGACCATTTTGTGCCATTGTGTACTTTTTGTCCTATTGCTTCTTTTTCTTCTCGTTACATCTCTTTCATCTATTGTATCTTTTTAATACCACTGTCTTTTTTGTGTTATTGTGGCTTTTTCATGTTGTTATTATTATTATTATTATTATTATTAGATGTAACGTTACACAGAAACTAATAAAAATGAAAGAAACTAAAGCTGTGACAAAGTGAAAGTATCTAACATTTTATCACTTGTTTCTTTTATTTTTGTCTATTTTGGTTTTTTATCTTGTTCATTTTGTTAGTTTTTACTCATTTTGTTCCTTAATTGAATCATTGGATAATTGACGATCAGTAGAAAAAGTGTTGGAACTTCATCAGAAACAAATAAAAAATAAGAGAAACTAAAGCTTTGACAAATTTCACTTTTCTTTATTTTGTTGACTGTTTTGTCCATTTTCATTTTAAAAATTTTGTTCATTTTAGTTTTTGTTAACTTTGTTGACTTTGTCCATTTTTACTCATTTTGTTCACTAATATAATATTATTCGATGTAATGTTGGTGTGAAGTTTCCACAATAGTAACTGTATGTACTGTACTGGTATGAGAATCACTGCTGTGTTGATCATTCACACACTGGTTTATTGACTTCATTCTCTAATATTGTGCTTTTATCATGTGTATGTGTAGACATTTTATTAACAGACTCCTTCAGTTTGGGTTAATTACTTCATTTCTCTCTCTGTCTTTTTTTTTTTTTTTGTAAATCTGTTGAGTGTTGATGTGTTTCATGTTTTGGTCCGACAGAAAAACACAAACGCACAAAGATGTACACGTTAAAATCACACAAAGACACAAAAACACCTGCCCTGTGAGGTCACCCTGCATCCGTTACCATGGCGATAACAGGCTTCACCGTGTGAGAAACGTGTTGAGGGGTGTGTGTGTGTGTGTGTGTGTGTGTGTGTGTGTTCCCACCTGTTGTTACATGTGAAGTTCTTCTGCAGGTGGAGCGCCGCCTCCACCTCAGTCTGGCACTGCCTCCATCTTTGTCTAGAAAACACACACACGCACGCACACACACACACACACACACACACACACACACACACACACACACATAGACACACATATACACACTCACACACAGTTTCATGTTCAGATCCATATTTACTGATTGGTTTCATTGAACATTTTTCTGGTTGTGAATGAAGTAAAATACAGTTAATTTATAATGTATTTAACAAAGTGATTTAATTTTGTGGTTCATAATCTATAATTAATTCTGCCGTTAATCAACCAATAAACAGAAATAATCAGAAATAAACTAAGATTCATTCATTCATTCATTCATCTTCTATACCCGCTTAATCCTCATTAGGGTCACGGGGGTCGCATGGAGCCTATCCCAGCTGCTTAAACTAAGATTAACCAAATAACTTTTGTTATGATTTGGTGCTGTATAAATGACATTTTAATTTGATTTTGTTCATTTTGTTATTTTATTTATGTTGATTTTCTTCATTATTTTGTTCATTTTTTTTTAGTTTTCATTTTTGTTAACTTCGTGGATTATTTTTGTTTTTTGTTGGGTTTTTTTGCTTTTATTCATGTGGATTATTTTTTTTCATTTTGTTAATTATTTGTAGTTATTAAAATTTGACAAATGTCTTGTATCTACAAATATTAATCAATCAATAAATAAATGAAAATATCAGCTTCTGAACTTAAATAATCATTAAAAAAAACTGTAGTTTAAAGGTCCAGATTTACAGGATTGAAGATCTAAGTATAAATTCTGCAGAACTGCACTAAAACATGGAATATTTACCGAAAAATAAGATTTCATAGTGATTTATAAACCACATATCCAGATAATTTTGTATAATTTTGTCTTATTCACATGAACCTTTGGAAAATACCTGGAAAAAGTCCAAAGTACAAGCAATAATATTATAATAAATGTTGATAAATCTACTTAGAAAAGGTTATTTGTAATAAAAAAAAAAAAAAGGTTCTTTTGGAAATCACTTTAAACATGCTTAAAAGAGTTGAAGGATTAAAACGTTTCCTAATATCAGTTTTATCTCATCACCACAGCTTTACAGTTACTATTATATTGGATTTTTAACTAAATCAACTGTATTTTGTGTATTTTGTCTACAAACTTTGTGAATGGACAAAAAAACATTGAAACCAAATATTCAGATAATCTGGAAAAAACGTTTTTTTTTTTCCCATCTGATGCATATTTTTCATTTCAGTCAATTATTTATATATATATATATATATATATAAAACTGAAAAAAATACTTCAGTTTTCTCTGTTTTGTTTTAATGAGCTTTAACAAACATCTACATGATCAGTCAATTGAATATAGAAAATACATGTTTTAAAAAATGAAGGCCCATAGAGGATAATATTAGAATAAATTGTGATAAATCGCTGAAGAAAAGGTTGAATATAGAAAAAAGTCAACATAAAAAGTGTGAATGGGTGCATATTTAAGTCAGTATTGATCCTGTTTATTGACTGTTATCAGGATCAGATGCCTCACGGTCATCGATGGGAAGCTTTTAAAATTGTGGATAACCTGAGGGTTTGTGTGTTTCTGTGTGTTCTCAGTGCGTGGACGGCGTCTCCGGTGGCGACTCGTCTCTGAAACGTGTCGCCGTTGTTGAGGACTTCTTCGACATCATCTACTCGATGCACGTGGAGGTGAGCAGTGACCCCGGAAAAACCCCGAAGCACGCTGGACAGAAGAAGACCTATAAAGCCGTAAGTCCCCGCCCACAACGTCACATGACTCTGAACTCTTCAGCCGTATTCAGCTCGTAACTACTGTGATGTGTACGTTGTAATGTACATGTATAAATGATAAACTGAGACATAATATTTTTTTAGATTACACTTATATTAATTACTAATTCCAGTTTGTGTTAACATTTTTCATAGGCTAGTTTGTAGATGTAAACATTTTCAGTGTGTAATTTGACTTTTTTCGCTGTAAAACATAGAAGTTAGACATAAAAAGTTTGGGTTTGACATTATATTATTGTGTTATTATTTTACTGGTGTGGCCCACAGATCATATTGGGCTGAATGTGGCCCCTGAGCTTTATTGAGTTTGATATTCTTACTTTAGATGATAATTAAACCAAATTCAAGCAAAATAAGTATAAAGAAAATCAGATCTAAGTCCCACAACAGAATCAGAACCATTTTAACCTTTTTTATGCACAGATGTGGTAATAATTGTTAAATCATGTCAAATCCTTTTGTATTAAAACATCCTATTGGTGTAGTTGTTCATCTGCTCTAAACGCATCACTGACCATCAGACCTGACCTCTTCTGTAAATACCCATCATGCATTTGGTCTGAGTGACATCAGTGACTCTTTGTTCAGAGCTGTTTGGTCTCAGCTGATGACGCTGCCCTCTGCTGGTCAAACCTGTGAAGTGCAGCCTTTTGGTCAGACGTTCACCACCGCCACGTCCTCAAAATGATCATTTTAAGGATTTAAAACATGGATTTAAACCTATTAAAACAAAACAAAAAACAACAGAAACAAGATTAAAACAAAGAAGCAAAATGACAAAACATGCAAAGTTTAGGTTGAGTTTTGACTGAAAATAAAATCAAACAAGACAGGAAAAAGTTTAACAAAGTAAAAACATATCATGAGGATGATGATATCTCAATGCTGTTACTATGACAACCTCAGTGTTCAGACAAATGTTTAACTGAATGGAAACGTCATCTGTTTGTGTATCCAGATTGCGGAGACGTACGCGTTTTTACCACGAGAAGCAGTGACTCGATTCCTGATGAGCTGCGGAGAATGTCAGAAAAGGATGCACATCAGCACCACACAGGACTACAAAGGTACAAGTACACAAAACACACACACACACACAATTAATACACAAATACAACACGTCAGCACCACACAAGAAAAATAATGGTAGTAGTAGTACTAGTTGCAGTGGTATTGTTGTTAGTAATGTTATTAGTAGAGGTGGTGAATGTAGAAGTGGTTGTAGTACTACTGTTAATAATAGTAGTAGTGGTAGTAGTAGTAATAGTTGTTGTAGTAGTTCTAATAGTGGTAATAGTAGTAGTAGTGATGGTAATAGGAGCAGTTGTTGTATTAGTAGTTCTCATAGTAGTCGTAGAAGTAGTTTTATTAGTGGGAGTTTTATTAGTATTAGTAGTAGTCGTATTAACAGTAGTAGTATTAGTATAAACCCTTTCAGTTCTCTTGGATGTCGTCGTCTCATCAGGTTGAACTGAGCTGTTTTATGTTTTATTTGAAATGAACTAAACAAACAAACACATAAACAGTTGAGTTTGTTGTTGATGTGAGCACATTTATCACAGGTTCGAATATGAAGATGATATGATATAAAACAGATTTCAACCGTCCACCTCCAGGGTCCATCTGCACCCCCTCCCCCACATTTACTCCCCCCTCCACCATCCCAGACTCCGCCTCCCGTCATCCCCCTCTGCCATGCTCCCATCATCCCCCTGTGCTCCCTGTTTCCTGTCCCGTCCCCCCACCCCCCAACCCCCTGGTTCTTCCTGCTCGTCCCTCATTAAACAGAGGACTCATTGGAGTGTCCTGTCTCTCTCCTCAATTAGCCTAATTAATGGCTTTTAACAAAGAAAATGGCCCAGGAAACGAGCTCATTTTCCATTGAGTTGGGGGGAGGAACGGGGGGGGGTCCACATGAGAAAATGTAAAGAAAAATCTACAAAGACAAAGGAGATCCAGGAGAATGTAATTTCATAAAACTATAACAGTTGATTCTTTCATATATTTGTACAGTTTATAACTTTTACACAAACTTCCACAATAAAAAAAAGTCAGTCTCCATTTGGAAGTCATATTTTTCATTCTTTAACCTCCTCTGTGACACTAATGAACATTTCTGGATGTTACCTCTTTGTTTAATCATCCAAATACTTTTCAACTTAAAAGTGTTTCTATCTAGTACTGATGTTCCAGACTTTGACCACCAGGGGTCAGTCTGGTACCAGAACCACCAACGAACCGACCCTGTGTGTCCGCAGACTGGACCAGACACTGTTTCCACATCTGTTTAATGAATCAATCAGATTTATTCAAAAATTAACACTCCTGCACTTATTTTAACAGTCACTAAAATAACACGGTTTTATAATCTTCACATGCTACATCAGCTGATATTTTACATTATAGCTGTTAGCTTAGCTCTGTTAGCTTAGCTGTGCTAGCTTAGCTCTGTTTTTAATGTCTGTCTTAAGTCTCTAATCACCTCTGTTTTCTGTACGGTTTGTGTTGTCTCTTGTTTGTTCATTTTTTGGTAAATTTTTGTTTATTTTCGACATTTTCATTTATTAATTTGTCAAGTTATTAGCTTGGTGTTATATTTAAGATAAGATAGGACTTTATTGATCCCACCCTGGGGAAATTTTACAGCTGACAGAAGTGACGTACAACACAGCACAGGAGAAGGCATGTAGAATTAAGCATTTTTAAAAGTATATTTAATTAATTAAGTAGCATTCACATATTAACATAGTTTACATTGTGGTTGCACATATACATATGATATGATATGGGAGGTTACTGTGAAAATTTTGTTGATTTTCATTTATTTTACTTATTACTTTGTACTTTGTACTCTGCTGCTCATTTTGTTCAGTGTATGTTTCATTTGTTTGCTTTTTGCACATTTTGCTTCATTTTGTACATTTTCTTTCCATTTCATTCATTGATTTTATTTTTATGTAGTTTCTTCATTTTTTTGTTCATTTTTCATAATTTTGTCTGGTTTTTTTTTTTTAAAATTCTTTTATTCACTTTTTAATTACGTTGCTTATTCCCTTAATTTTATTTTGTATTAATTTGTTCCATTATTTAAAAAAAAAAAATTCCCCCATTTTCTGTCTCTTTGTTGCCATTTGTCGTCAACAACTGGCTACTTAGTAAAGATAATAACATCCCTAATAACTTTATATGAGTCCAGTGAGAAAACAGTGGCTCTATTTGTATCATTTCTTTTCTTTGACTGACAGTTGTTTCTTTCTGGTTCTCCTCCTCCATGTAGCTTTGACTCACTACTCCCTCTAGTGGTCACATAAATCCTCTGTATTGTGTCCTCATATCTATAATTAATGCGTCTGTGGCAGAACTTTTCTTTATTGTAAACATTACGATGATAATTTCAGATCATGTTTAAATATTTGACAGTAGAAGTAGTTCATGTAGAACCTTTACATCAGTGCTTTTATAAGAGGAATATGATTGGATGATACAGTCACACAACAGAGGAACACAACCCACTGAGGTCATGGTTGTGTTTGTGATGTTTGAAGAAAGAACGAAGGCACGTTCAAGTCAAAATGTACAGATTTGTGTCGTTTAATTGGAAAACAATGTATCTGAGTTAACAAACACACACTGTTATATCCTGTACAAAGTATGTGTGTGTGTGTGTGTGTGTGTGTGTGTGTGTGTGTGTGCAATGCCACTCTGAGAAAGAGCAGCTAATTGCCTTCCTGCCCCGTGGGGGTTCAGACCTCTCACAGACACACACTGACACACACGCACAGACAGAATCACACACACGCACACTGACATAGTCACACACAGAGTTGCACACACACACATAGACACACACTCATGTAGAAACCCACACAGACACATTCAGACACACAGACTCAGACAGAAACACACACACACAGATACACACTGACAGACTCACACTCAGACTCACACAGAGACTACACAAACGCAGATACACAAAGACCCATAGATACACACACACACACACACACACACACACACACACACACACACACACACACACACACACACACACACACAC
>JAQQZY010000027.1:6924223-6935949 GCA_030068375.1 Ostorhinchus rueppellii | reverse complement strand
GCCTCTTTTTAATCCCTCTTTCTCTGCTTTTTTTCTGCCCGGCTCTCCGCTCACCATGTTTTTTTTTTACTATTTGGTCAAAATGGACAAACTATGTAAAACCTGTCATTGATGTGAGTTAAAAACATCAGTTATTTATTTGATATACATTTGTGTTTAGGTTCATGTAAACATACACACAGTCTTGTTTTATCTTGTTAATGAAGCAGCAGATTAAGCCCTCTCCTGCCCACTTTTCTTTTTTCCTTTTTTTATTTGTTCTATATTCAGCCAACACCTTGGATTAGCATCTTTGTTCAAATTTGATGTGTGGATATTAAATCGTTCCCCCGAAAGAGAAGTTTTGTATGACATGTTTTTCCAAATACACAAAGAAATGGAAAATAAATAAATAAAAATGCATTAACACGATCAAAGTCAGGACTAAAAACAAACTTAAAACTAATAAAAACATGCATATAAAATGTCAGCTTTATTTTGAAAGGTACCAAAGTATAACGATAATGGTACTCAAAAGCATCTTAAAAAGAACCTGATTCAATCAATTAGAAAAACCTCTACATCCACATTTGTCCACATTTTCCCACTGATTTAAAATGACTTTGAATGTAGAGCAGTTCCGTCAGTTTAATGTCCTTCTGTAGGCTGTTCCAGGAAGTGGGAGCAGAACATTTAAAGCTGTCGCTCCCAGTTCTGTTCTGACCTTTGGAACTCATAAAGATAACAGATCCTGGAACTGGAGACTGTAATTATTACCATACCATACCATACTATATCATATCATACCACATACCATACCATATAGCATATACTATACCACACCATACCATATACCAGGGGTATTCAGCTCCGGTCCTCGAGGGCCGGTGTCCTGCATGTTTTAGATATTTCCTGCTTCCATCACACCTGGAAGCCATTACATCATTATCAGGCTTCTGCAGAGCTGATGATTAGCTGATCACTAATTGAAGCAGGTGTGATGGAAGAGGGAAATATCTAAAACATGCAGGACACCGGCCCTCGAAGACTGGAGTTGAATACTCCTGGCATATACCATATCATACCATACCATACACCATATACCATGCACCTTGCACCACACACAACACGTGGAACCTGAACTAAAATGTTTTGAACATCCTTGATTGTTCATATCTTCGGTGTAATTTTTGCATGTCACCCATTGTTCCCACGGGCCTGTGGATTGGAGCCCTCAGCGTGCCTGTTTTGGCTGTGGGCTGTATGTTTGGCACCCCTGCTTTAGGGCGTGAACTCTGAGCGGCAGGATGTTTCTGCCTGAGCAGTCCCATCCCTGCAGTTCCTGGCTGGGCCTACAGGGGGCGGGTTTGTGCTGTGGATGCAGTTGACGCTGCCTCGCGCACATGTGCAGCGTTTGTTTGGCCGACGTGTTGAAACATTTGGCCTGAGTTGTAATCCAGAGTAAAGGTCAACGGCTGCAGAAATTAAGCCTGGGCAGCAGCATCGATGCCACACGGCTGAGTTCACACAGGATGCACTGATATTAAAACCACCGCATCCATTCACAACCCAGGATTTAATAAAACCAGCCCCACTGAACCAGCACCCACTCATACTGTCATCAGATTCAACATCATGTCATAATTTTTAATATGTATGTTTTATAAACCCTTCAATATCCTGCCCACAGAGGCCCCTCCTGACCCCAAAAGTACGGGTGTCAAACTCATTTTAGGGGCATTTAAGGGGCCACATACAACCTAATATGACCTCAAGGTGGCCAGAACAGTTAAAGAATAGAAAAATGGCCTATAAATATTGACAATTCCAGATTTTCTCTTTATTTTAGTGCACAAAAAGTAGAATTAAATGTTAAAATGTCTACATTTACAATTTTTTTAAGCAAAATATAGTGAACCTGAAATTTCTTTAGAAAATAAGAGCTTTTTAACAATATTACACCTCAGTTTATTCATATATGTGCACTACAGATGACGGTGGATCAACAAAGCCACAAAACATTTCATAACAGGCATCTGGTTAAAATTTGGCTGCTTGGAATTTGTCGTTTTATTATTAATCGGTTATGATACCCTTGTTTTACTGGTCCGACCCATTTGAGATCAAATTGGGCAAAAATGAGCTTGACTAATGTTTTCAGTGTAAATTTTGCACTTTGAAAGTTAATCCCATGAGCTGGATTGGAATCTGTGGAGTGCTGGTTTTGGTCCACAGGCTGTATGTTTGACGCCCCGGCCCAAACGTGTAATCTGTGCAATGTGGTTGTCATGAGGTTTTTTTTTATATAGTTTGTTTTTAGCTTCTTTTTTTTTTTTTAACATTTATTTGTACTTCAAGCTGAGACATAAACAAAAATACCACATACTCAGTTAGTTATATTTTAACCCTTTAAATCATATGTTTGTACTCTAAACAAACCATATTTTTGATACAAAAAACAATTTTTGCTTCAGTATTCTAGATAAAAATTGATTGAGTTCCCCTTTTTTTTCATTTTGTCATCCTGTCATATTTTAATGATTAACCCTAACATTTGTGCTAGGCCAGTTGTTAAAATGTGTTCATGTGTATTTTGTACTCACTTGGTAGAAGGTGTTAGTGTAGGAATTTAACACTGTTTTTACTGATTTGAGTGATGATTTTGCTGATTTTCACTGATTTTTAGTGGATGGATGAGAATTTTAAAAAATCATGAAAAAATGAACAACTTTTGAATTCTGACCTAAAACAGCTTGTGACATTAATGACTTTTTATAGCATGAAGTGCAAAGTGTGCGTAATATTCTCACCTGGATACTGGGAGGTTAATTCCACTGGTGATATCAAACTTTTTTTTTTCATTGTTATATTTTTGTAAATGTATTACCTGTAAATCAATGAAATGTTCTGTAGTGTCTTTTTCATCTTAGTTTTATTTAATGTAATGAAAACCAGTGAACACATACACACCTCCTATATCAGTTTTAATTCATATTATTGACATGGCATTTACATGTACAGTAAAATTACACATAGACATATGAATGTTCAACCATCGCATGCGTAAGAAGAAAAATATTAAGCTGCAATTCAGACTTTTTCCTTATATCATCACCTTCCAAGTCATATTTTTACAATGATGACTTTTCCCCGTAAATCACATTTTCAATTTCTGGATAAGATTTTTGTGTTTCCTCAAAAATCCGAAAAATTATTTCTGCAGTTTTTTTTTTTTTAATGAAGGTGATGGTATGTGTTTCAAATTTTAATAATGGGTCCAGAACGATGTCTAAACATCTGAACATATTACGTCTTCAATGTGTTTGTGATCAATACTTATAGATATGGAGCCAGTTGAATCCAGTTGTGGTGCTTTCATATGTAAATGATGGTATCGTCTGCATACAGTCAACACCCACCTGCCCTACGGCCATCTGATAATTATTTCAGTACGAAAACCAATTCATTTTTAAGGTTTTTTGCTGTATTTATCAGGTGTTCGATGCTGATGTGTATCTTTCTTACTTACTTCTCATACATGTCATTAATGCTGTGTTTTTGGTGTTAAAATCTGAGAAAATAGGACATTATGACAAAAAACATTGAGCAAGGTTTCATTTTTCATTGCACATATGTCAGGTTGCATCAGTGTTGGTTCATATCAGCGGTGGTTCTATTGGCTCATTTCCCTGTATTGAATATTGATTAGTTTATAGGTGTTTCTACTGTGTCATTAATCAGGTTTTCTTCTTCGTTGGTTTTCGGCAACAGTTCGGATCACCCAGCGAGAACTCTTGCCTACTCTCTGGTCTCAATTCCAGGCAGCAGAAAAAACAAGATGATCTGTGCATTGTTTCAGATGAAAAGATCACCATGGTAACCCATTAACTTATATCATTATTGGATGACTAATTGAATATATGAAAACAGGAACTGCCCCTGAATCAGCAGTTTATCAAATACTGACAAATTCGACTAATAATGCAGTATATGAGTGTAACCATGGCAACCAACGGGTCCAGACAGAGTTCAGTAGAATAATGTGTTTTTGATCAGTTATTGATCAGTTTAGTTCAGATGAACCGAGTAATCGATAGTTGATTGATATAACAGTGGGTTCCACCATGTACCTCACAGTCTGTTTT
This sequence comes from Ostorhinchus rueppellii, assembly GCA_030068375.1. Lineage (NCBI taxonomy): Eukaryota > Metazoa > Chordata > Actinopteri > Kurtiformes > Apogonidae > Ostorhinchus > Ostorhinchus rueppellii. The sequence goes on along the minus strand of JAQQZY010000027.1, from coordinate 6,931,825 downwards.
GGTTTGATGTTAGTTTCATCCTTTGCCTCTGTCTGATCTGTGATTGGTCAGAACACAGCCTCCTCTCTCTCTCCCCCCCTCTCTCTCCCCGTGACGTCACGCAGCGGCCCCGCCCCCTCCTCCCGGTTTCCACTGTGTTGCGGGTCCTGCCGTGTCTCTCTCTGCGTCCACGCACCGCATACAGGATATACGAGCGTCCGTCCACAATCCGCTCTGTAAAAAAAAAAAAAAAGAAAAAGAAAAACACAAACCGGTCCGAACCCGGATCTGCCGCAAACCGGACCGTGGACCTGCGCTGCCGTGGACCCGACCTTCATGTTTGTAATCTGTCAGAGTAGAAGGTAAGAAGGCGTTTTCCTCCGCCGCTGATGGATGCGTGTCCGTGGGCAGTGTTGGTGTCCGTGCGCGGTCCGCGGTGCCGGTGCGTGAGGGGCCCCGCAGCGCGTACCCGCACCGCTCCGAGCCGCTGTCACAGCCGATCTGAGGCGGTCCGGAGCCGGCGAGGAGCAGGGGGTGGAGGGGCCGGGGCTTCCGCCTCTCCCCGGGATGGGAGTGAGTGCAGCTCTGCGTTAAGTTGTGTTCGCTGTTGGCACCGCCTGCAGCCCGGTTGCACACAAAGCCCCCCCCCCCCCCCCTCTTCTTCGTCCTCCTCTTCCTCGTGCTGCTGGTGTTGTCTTCATCCTCCTGGTTGTGTCCTGTGATGCAGAGTGCACTAGGCCACCGGACTGCTCCGCACCAAACACTCTTCCGCTGTTGCTGTGCGTGCACGTGCGCGCGGCCGCGTGGTCGTGAGTGTGAGTGTGTGTGTGTGTGTGTGTCGGGGGGGGGGGGGCGGGTGCTGGATGGGTGGGCGTTGATGCGCAATGACCAAGCACCCGTGCACATGGACGAACAATCACTGATGCATGCCACAAGAACAAGGGCCAGGGAGTCGCATCTGAGGAGGGTCCAGGTCTGAGGTGGTCTGGGTCTGAGAGTCCAGATTGTGTTTGTGTCTGGTTGGAGTTTGTTCTTCTGTAAAAACATCTATCGTATTTTTTTTTCCAAACTCAGCTGAACTGGTTTTGTCCGTTCCATCTCTCATCCACCACAGACTTAGAGGATATTGTTTACTACAGATAAACAATGACCTACACACAGGTCATGGTATCAAACAGCTGATCCAGGTTTAATGCACAGGGTTCAGTTTAGTCGTGAACTGACTTTATTCAGCCGTTGCTGCTTTATATTCACCTACTTTAATTTTTGCATGCAGATCCGTCTTTAGTTTCCGACTGTTTTCTGTCTTATTCCTGATGCTTTCACTTGAACTGATTACGATAATGAAACTGAATTACATGTGCCTTTATTTGAAAAGTGAAAATTTTCTGCTGCTCCTACAGTTTGATAGTAGTTTATTTCTACACATGTACTGTTTATTCAGTCCTTTAAGGCTGAAATAAAAACTAGATTTCAGTCTTTGTAACTGTAGATGTGACAGACATGATTTATTCAGGTTTTGTCTGTAAATCCTTACTCTTAATTCAGTTTAAATGATAAACCTCTAAATCATGTATATGGTCCATGGACTAAAACCAGTCCGCAAAAGGGTTCAGTCCAGCCAGACTTGGAGGAATGAATTTTGTGAAATGCAAAAATGACATTGAAGATATTAACAATCATTTAGTTTCAGGTTCCATATTCAGACCAGTTAAATACTGTCCTAATAACCTATGAATAATAATGAGAACTACTAATTCTTCTCATTGTTTTAGTGTAAAAAAAAAATTACATGAAAATATTTACATTTACATACTGTCCTTTCAGAAAAAACATGAATCAGCTGTAATGTCTCAAGAAAAATAAGTGGAATTGTTCCAGTATTCTGCCTGTTATTAAATGTTTTGTGTATTTGTAGATTCACTGTGATCTCTAACGTGTAAATGATAAACTGGGCAGAATATTATTAAAATGACACCTTTTCTTAAGAAATTTCAGGATGGTTTTGTTCTTCATATTTTTCTTTAAACAATAATAGTGTAGATGTATTTATTTATTTGCACATCACAAACAAGAAAAACATATTTAAAAAATTATCAAGTCATTGTCATTATTATTATGCAGGTCACACCACAGTGCAGGAGAGGACAGAAGCCAAAAAATACACAAAAAAGAAATAAATTATGAAAATACAATGTTAACTGAAATAATAATTATAAGTAAAAAAAAAGCATATCAGATGATATAGAGCCTTATTTTTTTCCATAATTTTAGGTCCTTTTCAGATTCTTTTTAAATAATGATAAAGAAGATGTTGATTGAATAGATTCTTCCAAAGATGTGGTCCGTGACATTTTGGAGAATTCTGACTGACAGAAGTCCAGCAGTATGGAAGATTAAGTAGGGATTTGTTTGAGTATCATGTAGGATAATTGGGAAAAGCAGAAGACGACATGAAAAAGTTCTGGAAAACTTTAGGAAGGACATGAAACATCTGGAGAAAAGTTTGGAGGTGTCATTGTTTATCGGTTATTATTACGTTATTATTTTACTTCAGATCATATTGGGCTGAATGTGGCACCTGAACTAAAACGAGGTTGACACCCCTGCCCTAAAGCATCATGGGAAAACAGATGGACCACCAGCCGCTGCCGTGGAAACACAGACGACACATTCATGCACAAAGAAAACTGGGTAGAAGTAGTGATGATCTGACCAAATACACAAATGATTACATTTCAGTTTTCACATGTTTTAAAGGATAGTTTGTAAACCTAAAAACCATAGAGAAATGTTTGGAGTTGTTATTATTTATAGGGGATTATTATGTTATTATTGTCCTGGTCTGGTCCACTTCAGACCCTACATGTTTGACACCTCTGCTCTAAATAAACATGAACATCCACAGCGAACAGAAGAAATGATCCTCATTACAGTGATGATCCAGACCCAGATGAAGTTGACTGATCCCTGAGGGGAAACTCATCTACACCAATCCTGTTTCTGCTGTGAATTTCCTTCTGTACCATGTTGTTCCGTCGCTGATGGAATGCATTTGTGTTTTTCCTGCAGTCGTGTTGTGAACAGATGCAGATGGCGCGTCCGTCTGCAGATGTTTCTTTAACGACGCCTGTTTCGTTTCTTCGTTTCCGTTCCGCGCTGCTTCGTCGAGGTCAGGATCTGCTCAGACTCCGGTGCCTTGCTCGAGAGCCCTTCAGCCCTCGGGGAGGAATAGGCTGAGGTCTCTGAGCAGCCCTCCGCCTCCGTCACATACGCACTGCATCTACATCCACTGGGGTTTCCACGGCAACGGCTCCAGGAAACTTCACAAAGTCGCAGCCTCTCGGTTAGAAAACTTCCATCACTGTGGCGGTTTGAGGACGGAGGTCGGGTTCAATGGATGTTTAAGAACACGGTTGTCAAACAGAAGTACTGTGGGCTAAACTCTGCCCACCAGGGGGTCCAGTCTGATCTGCAGGAGGAATTTACAAAGTGCAAAGATTACACTGAAAATATGAACAGCTAAGGATGTTGAACTTGGTGTAGTTCAGGGACACATTCAGCTCGGGATGCACCCTAATTGTTTTTGGTGTTTTTGTTTTTTTTAACCAATACTGATAACTTCCTGCTTCATGTAACTGATACTGATCCCAAACCCCAATAGTTCCCATTGTTCCAGTTCTTTTCTTCTTATTTCAGTCAGTGCTAAACTCTGTTAATAGTCCAATAAAGGCTTCTAACAGAACCTAAAGCCTATGTCTGCTTCAAATGGACAATAGACCGAAGGTTTTCAGTTCAGACTATTTATGTCCACACACAGAATTTGGTGATGATCGGCCGCTGTTTTCACACATTCAGCTCCGTTCAGCTGTTTGTCTATCATGTGTCCATATGTAGAGGAAAAGGCTGAATGTGGACAACAGCCACTAAACTGTGTTTTTAGTGGCTCTCCCATCGCTTCTCTCCAAAGTTCAAAATGCCGCTGCGTGTCTTTTAACTAGCATTCGTAAATATGATCCCATTTCTCCGGTTTTTACAGTCGCTCCATTGGCTCCCTGTTCATTTTAGAATCCAGTTTAAAATACTTTTCTTTGTTTTTAAATCCCTCCATGCTCTTGCACCGCCCTACCTCTCTGAGCTCCCTCACACATATACTCCCAGTCTCTGGGAGCTCAGTGGAGGTGAGGCTTTTGCTGCTGCTGGTCCCAGACTGTGGACCAACCTGCCTCTGCAGATCAGACAGGCCTCCTCTGGGCCTGTTTTTAAATCTCTTCTTAAAACCCACCTATTCTCCTTGGCCTTTTAACTCTTGTGCATTGTTGATATGTTGTTCTGTTTTTATATTTTAACTTGTTTTATTTATTTGATTTTAGTGTTTTTTGATGCTTTGATTATTATTTTTTTTATTCTGTTTTAGCCTTCTCTACAGCACTTTGGTCCACTGTGGTTATTTTAAAGTGCTTTATAAATAAAGTTGGACTGGATTGGATTGGAAACTGGGGGTGCGGGTGGTACTTTTGCAGAGGTGAAAGTGGGCGTGGCTACAGATGTCCATACCTACTTCAGTGCTGAATGGTCACTCTTCTGTTCATTAAGCTTTGTTCAGCTTTTTTGATGTCAAGTGTTTTCGACTGTCCCTCTTCTTCTGCTGCTGTCGGAACAAAACAGACAAAACTTTCTTCTGCTTCGGGTTTGATGGTGGTTGGCATGGCAACGACGTTCATTGTGGACTGGTGAAATATGCAAAATCTAAGCAATTTAGATTCATCATTATGGACCTTTTTATCAGTGAAAATGTTAATTATTGTAATTATCTGAATGACGTAATTTTTTTTTTTTTTTTTTTTTTTAGTTTTGGTGCCGATAATTATTGTTCCCCCCCCCCCCCCCCATGCAGCCTAATATAATCTAAAAATAAAATAAATAATGAGAACTCCAAATGTTCTTCTTGGTTTAATGTGAAAAAAATAATCTTGCATTCTGAAAATATTTACATTTACAAACTATCCTTTAACAGTAGAATGTGAATAACTTGAAGAAATATGAACAACATGAAATTGTTCCCATATTCTGCTTATTAGTAAATGTTTTATCCATTTGTAGATCCACTGTCATCTGTAAGTTGTTAATCAGCTGAGACCGAATATTGTAGAAATTGTTCTTATTTTCGTTTCAGTTTCTACGATATTAAATCTCGTGTCACCCTTTACTTTCAAGTGTAAAACGACAAAAATGATGTAGTAGCAGAAATAACATTAAAGATATAAAAGAGTTGAACAGACTTTCACATCCCTAAGCAGCCAATCAGAGACGTTCCATTGGTGCAGTTTGACTGGATTCTGTGGTTAAATGTTTGTTGATGTTGGAGTTTTTTTTGTTTTTTTTTAACCCTTTGTCGTAATGGAAGCTGTCGTCTTTACTGTTAAATACAACCGGACTGAAGAGGAAATGACCAAAATGCAGAAATGATGCATTTGAGGTGATGATGCAGATAAATCGATAAATGGAATCGTTAATCAAACAGACTAATGATTCCAAGTCATGTCGCTATCAGTCTTTGATTCCCATTCCAATAGTTTATAAATAATGAATGTAATCATCGGTGTGTGTCTGTAAACCTCACCAGTCGCTAAGTAACATTTGACTCGGAACCAAAAATCAGCTGCAAACCTTGTAGAAACCTCTTCCCCTGATCTGACACTCATGTTAGTTCAGGTTCCATATTCAGCCCAATATGGTCACAAGTGGATCAGACCAGTAACATAACAACATACTAAAATATAAATAACAACTCCAGTTTTTTTTCTTTTGCGCAAAAAAAGTTTGTGTATTTTTCCACAATATTCTGCCTCAGCTGCTTAGTTACATGTGTCCATGACAACGTACAGATCACAGTGGGCCTACAAAGAGACAAAATATAGATAAAACTCCACTTACTTTTCTTGAGAAGTTTCGGGTTGTTCATGGTTGTTCAGATTACTTATATTTTTTGTGAAAGGGTAGTTTGTAAATGTAAGCATTGTCCTTTGGTAATTTAACTTTTTCCACAATAAAACAAGACAAGACAAAGACTTGGAGTTGTCCTTATTTATAGGTTATCATGTCATTATTTACCCATTCTGTTTTATTTGTATATCACATTTAAACAACAAGAATGTTCCCAAAGTGCTGCACATCACAAAAAAAAAATAATTTAAAGAAAAATTAAAAGCAATAAATAAGTATGTAAAACTACAAAAGTGCTCTAAATAAAACGATAAAATCAAATAGTTAAAAGTACTAAAATCAATAAAAAAATTTAAAAAATAAATAAAAGTACACAAATGACCACACAACTCTTGCCTTGTTAAAACCAAAAAGTAAAAGTGGGTCTTAAAATGACACTTAAAACACTCTGTTTGGATGTGGACGTTATAAGTTATGTTATTTAGGAATGCACCGATAATACCAGTATCAGGTATCAGTCCGATACTGAGCATGCACAGTAATACTCGTAAAAGTGCTCCGATACAAACACACGACGGCAGTGTGACGTTCAGCTCATTCTGCAACAGAGGAATGATGTCAGCAGTGTGGAGATTTTATAAAATAAACGATGGTGACAGAAAGTTCCGTTAAAGACACAGACGGATACAGACGCAGCGTTCTGTCCGTCCTCTGCGTTCATTCCACACGTAATTCTGTTGGTTGTCCAGGAGCTAGCCGATGCGTACCCAGAGCACACATTATTTTATAAGGCTCTGTGTGAAGCAGACGGAGAAGCAGTAACACCGGGAACCGTGGAGGTAGAGGATCTGTGGGAGTTAGAGATAAACTACTGACATATTTATGACAAATACCCTCATCAATATCAACATTACTATCACATTAGTGTTCCATCTGTCAGCTCCATGTTTGGGACTACTGACTTTCTTCTTCTCATAAAACTTGGCTTTTCTTCGTGGTATTTGTCCAGTATGGTTAATTCAGAGCAGCGCCCCCTGGTGGATTGATTGACAAACACTCATTCCAACACATTAAATGTCAGTAGCAGCACTTTGTTCCAGTCAGACTAATGACAACCACAATAAACCGCATTTTAAAAGGAACTGACAACTGGAATGGGATTAGTAAGTACTTGTATCGGTACTCAGTATGGGAAAGTACTCAAATGGAAGTACTTGTACTTGTACTCGGTCTGGAAAACATGGTATCAATGCACCCCTGTTATTATTTTACTGGTTTAATCCACTTAAGATCAAGATCATGGTTTGTATTTGAGCTAAAATGAGTTTGACATCATTGACTCTTATCTCTTCAGTGTAGTTTTTGCTTTGCACATGTTAATTCCACGGGCCAGGCTGGACCAGTTGGTGTTCCTGTGTTGGTCCACGGGCCCCATGTTTGACCCCCTGTCCTTCAGCCTTCAGTCCTTCTGCCTCATCCACTGAACACGACTTGAGTTGCGTTTACAGTAGAGCTTTCTGATCTTCTTGAAGGATGTGGACAGAAGCTCCTCTCTGGACTCCATAGGGTTAAGGTGGGTCAGTTGAGCCTCCTCAGGCCCCCGGTCGGGGGGGGGGGGGGGGGGGGGGGGGGGGGGGGGGGGGGGGGGGGGGGGGGGGGGGGGGGGGGGGGGGGGGG